>CM019072.1:28587844-28895344 GCA_009667805.1 Leptobrachium leishanense | reverse complement strand
TCCATCTATCAATCTATCTATCTATCTATCTATCTATCTATCTATCTATCTATCTATAAAGGGTTGTTGTGGAGGACAAAAAGTGAGATAAAAAGCCTCCACGCCATAATTAGTTATGTTTATTATTGCAGAAGCCACTTGCACATAACAGCAATTCAATGAATTGCACCACAGAGCTCCTGTGCCACATTCCCCATATGCAGCAAGGAATTCTGGGTAGGATATGCAAATGACATCTGTCTCACTTTTATGCATCCTGGGTCTGTAATTACACAAAACCCTAAAATCAATGCCATGCCACACTATGGCTTTTTAGCAGAGATAAGGTTTATGCTAAAAAACCATAGTATGGCATAGCATTGATTTTAGGGTTCTGTGTAATAACAGATCCAGGATGCATAAAAGTGAGATAGATGTCCTTTGCATATCCTACCCAGAATTCCTTGCTGCATATGGGGAATGTGGCACAGGAGCTCTGGGATGCAATTCTTTGAATTGCTATGATGTGCAAGTGGCTTCTGCAATAATAAACATAACTATATATATATATATATATGTTTCTATCTATCTATATCTCTATCTAATGACACTATTTTTTTCAGTGGCTCAATTATCATTTACATGACTATTATTTCACTTTAGGGTTCTATAGACTACAGCCTTCTGGTATTTTTTATATGGAGCCTGAAATAGCAGAAATGCAAAAAATAAATAAAAGGATATCCTGTCATACAATAAAATGTGATTAGGATAACAAAAATAATCAAAAACCTGCTATTAGGTATTATCGTTTATAAAAACAATGATAAATACATGAATGTCCAGCACAGTCTTGTAGTAAAACGACTGTTCCTTTATTGAGGCATCAAAAAAATGGTGGCATTTTGACCGAATCTGGCCTTTATCTATTGATTATAAGCAGCCATGTCATTAAAACCAATGCAGCCTCAAGAAATGTCAACAGAATGTAAAAATAATATCAGCGTATATTGGGTATAATGACTGTATAGAGTTGGTAGAAAAACGCATTTATATACTCTATAAAGATTAGCAACGTGTCTCTTAACCCCCTATGATTCTTCATCTTCCCTCCAACTCCATTTCTCCACTTTGACTGTCGTGATGCAGAAATAAAGTTTTTTGAAGCTTTTTTTTTTTTTACCATCCACTGTGAGGGATACAAAGAGACTAAATGAGATATTTACGTTTCTATTTTAACTAGGAAGGATGGGGTTAATTGGGTCCTGGTTTTCTTTAACATTAACAATTTATGATTATTTTAACACAGTGTCACTAGATTTAAAACAAAGGCTCTGATTATGGTTTTATAAGACTAGGCCTCGAGGTTAAATCTCTGTTTTCCAGGCTCTGGGAATTATAGCATGTATTTTTCTTCTCTGCATAGCAGTAATGAATAAATAAAACAGAAAAAAAAACCACGTATAATTTAAAAATAAAGTGACTCACTACGATGAAAAAAAACCTCATATTTCACTTGTAATATCTTAAAAATAAAACCCTGCAAACACAGAAGTGCAGATGCCTAAATGCAGACCTGGCAAGTCAAACGGTCCCCGAGATACGCAATTTTACTTCAGATCTCTCTATCTCGTGGCAGCCATAGGCTTTCACCTACTTTTCATGAGGCCTAAGGGAAAATAGCCTGTTTTGTATATTGGTTGGTGGACAGGGCAGCCGGCCACCCTGTCATGCGTGCATACACAGGCCTTACCTGCCCCTTTTGGTGGCGTAGCTGAGACGGCAATTACTCTCAACAAATCCTAGACCTTTGGCAAGGTCTATAAATGTATGCTACGGCATCTCACAAGGCCATTTTCAAATGTTTTTTCGAATGTAGGTGTATATGTATATGAGGTCTGGTGTGCATGTCTATATATGGTATATACAGTATCTCACAGAAGTGAGTACACCCCTCACGTCTTTGTAAATATTTTATTATATCTTTTCATGTGACAACACTGAAGAAATGACACTTTGCTCCAATGTAAAGTAGTGAGTGTACAGCTTGTATAACAGTGTAAATTTGCTGTCCCCCTCAAAATAACTCAACACACAGCCATTAATGTCTAAACCACTGCCAACAAATGGGAGTACACCCCTAAGTAAAAATGTCTAAATTTTCCAGATTCCATAAACCCAGCCTATCTTTAGGTTTAAACATAGATATCAAATATGCATGTGGAGTGGTGGGTTAAGTGTGATATGGCAATGGTTAAATGAGGAGTAGAAAGCTTAGAAATTCATATTCTTATTTATTTTAGAACCTGACCTCTGCATGGAGCCAAGTCTGACCCTGGGTGAAATTGCATATCTGGGGTTGCACTGACACCTCTGAGGGACACTGGCAAGGGAACTATTTGTTCTGAGTGTTGTGTAGTAGACATGTGCATAGCACCAAATTTCATTTTGAACTAATGGATTAGTCCTAAAATGCAATTTATTTAGTTGCTAAAGAAATTCGTTTTCAGTTCTTTAGTATGAAAACGAATTTCATTCATCCGAAAACTAGTGGATACAATTACTATTGTAGTGGCTCCTCAGAGGGCTGAGATCGCTGCTTGTTACAGTATCTCTCACTCTCAGCACAATGTGTCAGGCAAAGCTGTTACAGTAACTGACTGCTGCTCATCACAGCGTTCAGAGTTTCAGTCAAAGTAAATATAGTTTTATATATAAGAGGGTAGAACAAGATTATTTCCTTGTTTTACTGAAACTCTGAGCGCTGTTACAGTCAGTTACTGTAACAGCTGAGCCTGATACATTGTACTGAGAGATAATATAACAAGCAGCCAATCTCAGCGCTCACAGTCACTGGATTTAAAGGGCTAAAAAAAAGGCTCCTCTCTGTATACTGTATAGAACATCCTCCTGCATTAATTAATACCCCTCTCTGTATAATGTATAGAACATCCTCCTGAATTAATGTCCCTCTCTGTATAGAACATCCTCCTCAATTTATACCTTTCTCTGTATAATGTTTATAACATCCTCCTGCATTAATAACCCTCTCTGTATAATGTATAGAACATCATCCTGCATTAATTAATGCCCCTCTCTGTATAGAACATCCTACTGCATTGGCATGTGGAGGGTGCAGAACTTCAGAATGTAATGCTTATCCAGCACAGGAGAGGGAACTTTTACTTAAACTTTGTATCTCTGTGGGGGAGACAGACAGGAATATAAAAGCAGGGGAGAGGGAAAATATTAACGTAAATCGGTCTGAAAGCTCAGAGAAGAGATGACTGGTGCAAATTAATTCTTATAATAAAATAAAGCACTTTAAATCCAGGGAAAACATTCAAATAAATCACACTGAAGGCTCACAATGACAGAGTAACTGTGAGAGCTGGATACTAAATGTATCAGACGTAAAAAAAAACTTTATAACAAGCAGCACTGGGAGAGGAGAGGGACTTTATATAAAACGTGTATTATAGGTGAGGAAAGGGCGATGGTGCTCCTGGATAATATAAAATGTATCAGACCTAAGCCCCTATTATGCAGAGCGGGAGGGGAGATAACACATGTTTTATAAAGTCCCTCTCTTCTCCCAGTGCTGCTTGTTATAAAGGGGTTTTTACTATCCTGCCCTCCTCTGTCATGTCATGTGTGATTTATTTGAATGTTTTCCTTCTCCAGCTGCTTTTATCATCTTGTCTGCCTCATAGACATGCAAGGGTTAAGTAAAGGTTTCCTCTCCTGTGCTGGCTGTCTGTACTGCGAGTGAGTATTCTGGAGCTCTATCACCGTCAGATTTTTGGGTAGGGGTCCGGAAGGATTACGCATACAAACCTTTTCTGTAGCTTTGCGATGTTGTGCTCTTCATTGCTGGTCTCCTTCACTCAATGTAATATCACAAAGGACTGAAACTAAAATGTAGTGCATTTTATTTTAGTTTCTTTCGTTTTTTGCACTGAGCAGTTTCGTATCTCGAGTCATACGAAAACGAAATTATCCCAAAATTCAGACTAAATCGTTTTAGTACTAAAACGAATTCACATGTCTATTGTGTAGTTGCCAGAGGAAGTAGCGGATCACAACACCCTCTGCCCCACGGGATTATATGTGAGTTTGGGATTTTTTTGGTGGGTTTATTTTTACGTGTTAAGTGAAGTTGAAAAAGCAACATCACTTAACACCAGGCTCTGAGCCCCGTGAATATTGTCTGGAATTCAGCACAGAGATCTGTTCCAACGCTGAAACATATCTCAGTACCCTGGCAGGGTCACATCTGTCAATGCCGCTTCCTTCCAGGACCCCCCCCCCTGTGTTCTCCCTAGGCAGACTCTCGTGCCTCACTCCGGTGCTCAGACAAAGCTTAAGGACCAGTAGAGAGCCTGCAAGCATCCCCCAGAAATAAGACAAGGCTGTAATATCTGGAGGTTTTCAGGGTCAGAATGGAACTCTTTAATTGGGGACCGGCACACATATTTGTATGGTCAAACTTGGGTCATTTACAGACACAAACACCTACCCTAGAAAATGTTGTGAGACATGATTAGACTAAAACAGATAATGGATAAACATTTGCTCAACATTCCTAGCCAGACAGGACAATACAATTGTGATTGGCAAACAGATAATGAGGCAGTGCATGCCTGACAAAGCAGAACTCCCAACTACTCAAACATACAGCAGATATTAACACATTCCTGAGACAGGGTATGCTGGCAAGGCTAATCCTATCAACAGATAACCAGATACACATGGACTATACAATAGACAGATAGACAATAACATTATTCTTGCATAACAAAGAATACACAAACATTCTGCACACGAGATAGAATATACCGATGGTTAAGACGCGACCACAGTAATGTGATAACTTGCAATTCAGGAATAGTGATTAAACACCGATAGATAGAATGATATAATTTTTTCCTCGTAAAAGGAATTGATATCATTCTGCACACAAGGGAGGGCAGGAAAATGATATAGAACATCAGACCTGCACCCCAAGTCAAAAGTGACTTAGGTCACAAACGCAAAGTATAGGCGCTATTAATACACAGTAAGGAGCCCCATAATCCAAGCATCAAGCTACATGGTGGGTCAAGACATTAACATCTGGACCCGTTATGTACAACAGCTTGAGCCATCATCTCGAAGTCAGGGTCGAAATAAGATCCATGATATTTATGCCAGTGACTGCTGATTTTCTGTCACAGAGGTCTGTGCAGTGGTGCTACTACAAATCAAAGTCCTTTAAAATGCTAAGGGCTCTATTACATTCTTCACGCAAACATTAACACTCACATGCGTGAGCATTAACATTTGCTGTGGTATTTACCGCATATTACGATCCAAACGGAAACGGGTTAAAAAACCTATTTGCGTTTGGTACCTTCCGCTTCTCAGCGCGAGGTTACTGTACTTTGCTCTCCCTATGCTTAACATGGGGAGCGAAAAGTGTTAATCAGCGCTGGATTGCAAAGTCCCAGCGCTGATTAACGTCTGGCTCTGGTCAGCGCAAAGTTAACCAGAGCCGAGACTTGGCGTTAACGGATTCCGCTTCTGCAGAATCCGTTAACACCAGCCTTAAAAAATAAAAAAACAATCCTATACTAACCTCTTGTCCCGCGGCGAGGACCGCGGCTCTGTTCGCCTCCTCCGGCCGACGGGAGCAGGGAAAAACTGGGGGTAAAAGTGCCCCCCAGTCTCTCCCTGCGTATCACTACGCCGACCAGCCGGATCTCGCGAGGCAGGGAGGAACTCACTGGAGTCCTATGGACTCCAGCGAGTGGATGCTCGCGGCTGCGCTCAGCGCTGCCACGAGCTTCCCTGATTTTTACGCTCAGAAACAATGCAGGCAGCATTTTTTGCACCTGCATTGTAATCCAGCATTAAACGCGGGTGCAAGGGGGAAAACTGCAGGGGCAGTTCTTCCTCCCTTGCGCCCGCGTTTTATCCCGAAGAGCGTAATAGAGCCCTAGGTTTTTTGACCAGTGAAATAGTGCACCCCAATATCTAATATGTCACGGTTAAAATATCAATCATATATCACTCTGGCTTTATGACCAATGTAGTATCAGCTCGGTATCTAGGATATTGCACATGCTATTAACCAGACCATGATAGGCGAACATTTCTCTCTTGTTGTTCTGTCTCTAACCTGGAGTTAAGAATCCATAGTATTGCCTGTGCTTTTGCAGGATGTGCAATAAAATGCCGTGCATTGATTCTGGCAGTTCTTCCTATAATGGGTTTGCATTTATGACACGTCAATTAAAGAAGATGGAAAACAATGTCATAATGGAAAAAGATGATTGTGTTACACACAAAAACAAAAACAAAGTAAAACAAATGTAAAGGCAACAATTTCGCGGAAGGGTGTAGAGAAGTCTCCGTGCATTTTTATGCCCTGTTTCAATATCAGTCCATATGACGGCCTCTCGACGGCAATTCATCTTTTCACTATTTCCTGGTCCAGGCAAAGGTAGCCATTTATCTCCCTGCCAGACAGACTGGGCATTAATGTTAAAACATGAAATCTGCTAAATCCACATACAAAATGATTAAGTGTGGGAAATAAATAGATGACATTAATGAAATACATTTTTCACTGTTAGAATTGCTTGACACGGGTTAGTTACAGACTCTTGAATGGCAAACATGTGGGGTGGGGGGATCTGAAGCCTGCTGAAGTTCAAATAATTATTTTTATGATAATTTTGCATTTATGTATCCTTAGCTATGATGTAATATTGTGAGATTTTAGATCAAGAAAGCAGGATTTGTCTTAAACTCTGCAAAATGTCTAAGGAACACACCCTATAATACGTCCAACAATGGTTGTTTATACTTGATCTTGTTACTCTTTGCATGGTCAAGTTTGGTATAACTGGACAGGCCAGACCATGCCCTGCGTAATGACACCTCACTTGATCTTGTGGGTTTTTCAGAATTGGAACTACTGGGGTCCAATTGACCTTTTCTTTTCTTCCCAGTGGTGTCCGTGCTTACAATTTAGGCTAGGGTCAAACGAAAGCATTTTTATACGCGAACGTAAAAAAGTGCGTCCGAACGAAGTGACGTATTTTTTCACGGAGTGCGCGAAAACGGTCATACGATGCGCATTTTCGGGCGTGATTTTTTACGGATCTGCAATTAAACGCGTAATCTAATTTACCAAATCAATAGGTGAATCAAAAATTAAGGTGAAGGGGTATAAAAAGCCATTTCGTGGATGGTGGCGTTTCACCAAGATGGATGCACTGCAAGTGTTTGTGTTTGCTGCAACGGGCTACCTGTACCTCCAGCACAAAAGACAACGGCGAACATGGGTTCATCCCATCAACGCTGCCAGACACACTCATGGCCACTTTGTGACGCTGTACAGGCCACTGCGAGAGAGGGACCCCGTGAAGTTTTTCAACTACATGCGGATGTCCATCCCCTCATTCGATGAACTGTTGTCACAGTTACGGGAGCCGCTGACCAAGAGGGACACCAACATGAGGGATGCCATACCACCGGAGGAGATGCTGGTCATCACTTTGCGGTAAGTACTTCCAAACACCAGCATGCATGACTTCGCTGCCAGTCAGCAGACATGTGCTCGGTGTGCAGAGCCCCTATTGTCGGTCTGTAGTGACATGTACGCAAACACATTCATACCCACCCACACGCAGGCATCACATTCCAAGACACGTCCAAAAAACCTCTGACACTGACAAGAATGTATGTAAATAGAAATATATTGTAATAAACAAGAAAATAAATGAATTACATATTTGTAACATATATACAAAAGAAAATAACATGAAGGACAAAACATAACAGTGACAACAGGAACAGCATGTCAACCAAAAACATAAAACAGACAAGACACCTCACAAATCCTGGTACAGAGGAGCATCTGGCTCATGAGGACCATGTGTGGATCCGCGGCGGTAGCCAGACTCTGGGGAGGCCCAGCAACATGGGACATGGGTGGGTGGGTGGGTGGCGCCTGGCTGTGGCTGGCATCACCAGTGGCCTGATGGCGTTGTGGCACCGCACCATAGTAGACCGCAGCCTGTTCTGGACGGGACAGGATCTCATGGATGAGGTCCAGGGATCTGCGGCGGTACTCCACCTTCTGCGCCGGGGTCATCTGGTCCAGCAGGGATTGACAGGAATGGACAAAGGACATGTCCTCACTGTCAGTGATGGTGCAGCGTGGAGGTTGTGGATTGTGCGACCCCATGAACCTGACCATGGCCTGCTCGAAGTCGCTAGGCGGTCCCCTCCTCCTGTTGTGAGCCGGTCTGGTGCTGTCTCTCGGTGCTGCAGCTGGCACCGGTCCGGTCTCCACCTCCCCCTCCACCTGCGAGTCCGTGCCACCCTGGTCAACCTCCTCCTGCCAGCTGGCAGAACCCCCTGCTGGCAGGTGTTGCTCCTGTGACCCAGAGGTGGATGGCTGGTCAATGCTGCTCGCAGTTGGCCTTGGCTCCTGGGTCCTCCTGAGGAACGACAATTGTTCGGCGTATAGATAGCTGTGCACCTTCCTCCTTGCCCCAGCTCCAGAGCGCGCAGCTGCCGCTTCCTTCTTCAGGACCCGGGTGTAGTTGTCCCTGATAGTGCGCCACTTGTTGCTAATTTCATGTGCTGCAAAACATAATGAGAGTGACATTAGGTTCGGTTCATATGATGTGATCATAACACACATTTACTTCATATTTTCCAGGTATCTTGCTAGTGGATGCAGTTTGAAGGATCTGCATTACAACTTCCGCATTGGCAGATCAACAGCTGGTGAGATCGTCCGCAAGGTGTGCCAAACAATATGGAAACCATGAAGAAGCAATGTTTACCAACACCCACGGACGAGGCATGGGTAGCAATTGCAGCAGGATTTTGGGGGAGCCAACTTCCCCAATTGCCTTGGAGCCGTGGATGGCAAACATGTCCGCATAGTGAAGCCACTGCACAGTGGCTCACTGTATCAAAATTATAAACATTTCTTTTCCATTGGCCTACTGGCGGTGGCAGATGCCAACTATAATTTTGTGTATGTGGATGTCGGATCATACGGCAAAGACTCTGACTCCACACTGTTCAGGAACTCTACACTGTGGGATGAGCTCGAGAGTGGGACCCTGAACATACCCAGGCCCGCACCATTGCCTGGCAGTGACGTGGTAGTCCCCTATGCCTTCGTGGGTGACGAAGCATTCGGCCTATCCACACATCTCCTACGGCCCTACTCAGGGACACACCTGACTGTGAGGAAGCGGGTGTTTAATTACAGGCTGTCGCGGGCGAGACGGTATGTGGAGTGTAGCTTTGGCATACTGACCAACAAGTGGAGGATTTTTCATAGACCGCTTGATGTAAATGTGGACTTCTGTGTGGATATAGTGAAATGCTGTTGCATCCTACATAATTATGTTCGTGCGAGGGATGGTTTTAATTTCGCTGATACCCTCACAGTTACGGGTCTGGATGAATAGAAGTCTCTTTCCTCCTCCTGCCGATACCAACTGCGTAATATTTCCCGAATTCGGCCATTTCTTACCGCTGTCACCACAAAACAACTCATACACGCCCTGGTAATCTCCCGACTCGACTATTGCAATAATCTCTTATCTGGCCTCCCTCTGTCCCGCCTCTCCCCCTACAATCCATCCTGAACGCCTCCGCCAGGCTAATTCACCTCACCCGCCGCTCTGTCTCTGCCGCTCCCCTCTGCGAGTCCCTTCACTGGCTCCCCATCCACTGCAGAATTAAGTTCAAAATCCTTATCCTTACCTACAAAACCCTCACTAACTCGGCTCCCCACTACCTGTCCTCACTAATCACCAAATACACCCCGGCCCGCTCCCTAAGGTCAAACAGTGACCTGCGCCTAGCTTCTCCCCGCATCACCTCTTCCCATGATAGACTGCAGGATTTCTCACGCGCAGCCCCACTCTCTGGAACGCTCTCCCTCGTACTGTCAGACTTTCCCCTAACTTCTCTTCTTCAAACGCTCCCTTAAAACGTTCCTATTTAGGGAAGCCTACCACCCAACTCACTGACACAACCATCAATCACTCTCACCTTACAGTCCTCTCCTCCTGTTTCCAACCCCACCTCCTAGATTGTGAGTTCCTACGGGAATAGGGCCCTCATCTCCTCCTGTACTGTTTGTCAAATGTTGTTCAATGTATTGTAACCCTGTCTATACTGTGCTTATTGTACAGCGCTGCGGAATATGCTGGCGCTTTATAAATAAAGAATAATAATAATAATAATAATAATAATGAATATGCAAACCATGACATAATAGCTGTGAATAGACACAGCAACAGGTTTCGCGATGCTCTGGCTAATTATTTTACTAGCGATGCAGGGCAGGTGCCCTGGCAGCTGGGGAGCATTTAACATGTGACGGCACCTATTATGTTTGCCTTTACTTTTATTGTACATGCAATTTACATGTGATTATGAATTAAATAATCATGTACTCACTCTGTAGCTTCTGCTCTCTGTCAGACCACGTATCATACTCCAGGTACACCTCCTCGAGACTGCAACCCATGCGCTGGCCTTTCTCAGTTTGTCCTTGTAGAGGTCACAAGCCGTGTCCCAAATCTCGGGATGCTCCGCCACTGCCGCTATCAGACGCTCCACATCAATATCCACACCAGCCATCTTCTGCAATTGCGCAGGTACCACAACAGCCACCACAGGACACTTTTTTCGTCTGGACGTTATATAGGCCGCACATGTGCAGCGTCTGACGTCTCCTAATCACGCAAACACGCCGCTATGCCGCAGCTGCGCAATCTGTACGCCCGTACTAGCGGTTCGGCGTGCTCGAAAAAATGCGTTCGTTTTCCACTTGCGTTGCGCGGCCGGACTTTCGTGCGACCGTACTTCGTATATTGGCCGTCATTGCCCGTCATTTGCTGCTAGTGCGGCCGTGATTATGTGCGCCAGAACACGCGTTTAAAGTGCGCTGGTCTGACCCCAGCCTTAGATGATGTGGTACGTAATTGCGCACTGCGTCATCTCCTCTGCACTATAGTCATTGCAGTATTTTTTTCGTTTTGTAAGTGAAAAGCAGACAATGCCACTGCCTTAACACGAAGTAAATAAGAAATTTGTTTATTTAGTCATATTTTTTTATTTCTACATTTTACATAGTCACGTTTGATATCAATGGACAAGCCAGACTATGGCTTTTACAATTACAGCAGATATGACCTTGTAAGATAGATGTATAGAGGTTGACATGCTATAGGCCAAAGATTACATGCCACTACTGCTAACAGGTCTATCCACTAAAGGTGAAACTCAGGGGAATTGGCAGGAGCAGACAGCAATCTAGGCCAAATAGACGATTTGGAAAGTGAGATAAATGGGAGAATTTTTCTGGTTTGTCTATTTTCACCTAGAATTTTCACTTCTCCAGTCATTCTCCAGAGTTTCACCTTTAGGGAAAAGACCTGTATATTTTTTCTAACTCTGCTGGAGTTAAAAGAGTTTTTTGATGTTATGATGTAAACAGACTGGTAGTCCCCCTGTTCAACTTGATTGCGTATAGGCTGATTGCTGGGGGAAGAACGCCTCACGCGTCGTGGAGCAACAGAAAGGAGAGCTACGTGCAAGGCTTGTGGACAATGTCCTCTGTATAACAGTTGGGCAAATTCGGATGTCCCCCACATCTTCCCACCCCATTGGAGTGAAGGGGTTAAAATTAGTAAGTATATAACCTGATGATTATATCTACAGGTTCCTCTTGAACTCAAAGAAAAGTTTTCCTGTGTGGGGTGGAAGAAACTCCTACACGTCACCCTGTGATTTCTGCCAGATTGGGGCAGCAGGGAGGGGAGAGAGACTCTACATGTCCTGCCCACTTTAAAACAATAAAGTGGTCAGAATGAGTAGTGTCCCTTTCAGATTAACCCAAAATTCAGTAGATCCCAGGTCGGATATTGAAAGAACATTAGGTGGTAAAACAAAAGCCTCTAAGAATTCTTCACGAGAGCACATTGTCTGCTCTTACTTAGTGTCATATAACCATTTCATTTCATGTTTAATTTAAGGAGACGTCGATGAATTTTACATACAAACTCAGAACAAAGATAAGCTTAGTTTATAGACTGAGGGAATCAATAGCATATGTTAAAATGACATCATCGTGCAAGTGTGACCACAGCTTGATTGCTTTCAGACGTTCATTCCGGGTTGCTCTACTTGGCTGTAGTTGGTAGCATTGTTCACGGAGAAGCAATTTATTATTTATATATGTAATTTTTTTTTAAAGAACATATATCTTGTAAAGCTTGATGGTCTTCGGCAATCATCCAATGCTATATATAAACTCTCATGGAAATTCCTTTTAAAGTCATGCATGGACTCCAAAAATTAACCAGAATTTTTTTTTAAGAGAAATAGCCTGAAACATAAGCATATATACAGATATTAAAAGATTTTAATGCCCAATGTGGTTGACTTTTAAACGATCAAGTTGGGTATATTTATGGAACAAAATAGCATTCTCGGTTATATCCCAGGAGGAGGTTACGTGGTTATCAGAGTATATTCCTCTCCATTTGTTTACATCAGGGATGTTAAACTCTGACTCCCATATGGCTATTGCCTACAGTTCCCAGAATTCTTTGAATGCAATAGATGGCCAGAGAATCCTGGGAGAGGCAGTTCAGAAACATCTGTGAGGAAAATTTGATATCTCTGGTTTGGAGGGATTTTACCTTAATGGTTTTTAAAGAATTAGAGAGAACATACAAATCTTTTACAAGTGACCTATTGTTCTACAAAAAAATATTTTCTCAGCTCTTCGGGTCGTATTGTTTTCTCATTTTTGGGTCCTGGGGGGAGTTTGGGGGTCCTGAGGAAACATTTCTGGACAGAGAATCATGGGAGTTGTAGTTCTGAAACATCTGTGAGGAAAGTTTGAGATCCCTGGTTTGGAGGGACAATATTTTCTCAGCTCTTTGGGTCAATTGTTTTCTCATTCTTGGTTCCTGGGGGGAGTTTGGGGGTCATGAGGAAAAATTTCTGGACAGAGAATCATGGGAGTTGTAGTTCAGAAATATCTGTGAGGAAAGTTTGAGATCCCTGGTTTAGAGGGATTTTACCTTAATGGTTTTTAAGCAATTAGAGAGAACATACAAATCTTTTACAAGTGTCTTATTGTTCTACAAAAAATATTTTCTCAGCACTTTGGTCAATTGGTTTCTCATTCTTGGGAGCTGGGAGTTTGGGGAGTCCTGAGGAAATATTTTTGGACAGAGAACGATTCTGGACTGAGATTTTGGATGCTTGGATGTTCCTCCTGGAATCTGCTGTAGTCTCTCTCCATTCTTGTTTCACAGCCCCCCCCCCCAGTATGTGGTATATGTAAATAACAGCTCCAACTTTTATATATATATATATATAATATATATATATATATATATATATAATCGACTGAATAATGATCTTCTTTGCAGTGTGCAGAAAGAATCACTTAAAAAGCCTCCCCCCCCCGCCTTTCTTTTGGAATTCCAAATAAAAAAATGTGCTCTTTGTTATTTGACCGTGGGTGGATTTTGGATTAGCTTGTGCTGAGTCGGCACTGCTGACTAGGTTGTGGGAAATTTAACCTCTCATTACTGCTTTTCTGGCAAACTAAATAAAAAGTACTCCACCAATTCCCCCGGCCCCCCCAAACGAAAAACCCTCACATATAGTTCGTTGAGACATTTGGCTCGATTTGTCTGCCACGTCAAAGTACTTTTCCTCCCCACCCAGGGAAATCACTACAATTTCCAGGCTGGAGGAACAGAGACAGGGATGCAGTGCGAGACATTGCCCCTTGTTTGAAGGAAATATAAAAATACACATATACCTACACATGCACAAACATATACACACACATATATGAATCTATAAATGTACTGTAAGAAGTAAAAACAATCCCCTTTCTCTCTCTCTCTGTCCCTCTCTAGCTCTCTTGATTTTTTATATATATATATATATATATATATATATAATAATGTTATATAATTTATAATATTTAATGCATATTTAATAAACAGATTTTTATATTTAGTCCCGGAGTGCTTCCGTCTGCTGTCCTGATATATATATATACAGTTGTGTTCAAAATTATTCAACCCCCACTGAAATTGAGTGTTTTGGCCAGTTTGACATTGATTTTGATCATTCAGTCATCTTGCTTACAATTAAATCAAAGAGGCACGTGTAGGTCAGACAAATATAACATAACATTTATAATGAAATAACCACAAATGTCTTTTCTGTGCTCACATCATTATCAGTTTTATTCAACCCCCAAGTGACATTCAATCTTAGTACTTAGTACAACATCCTTTTACAGTTATAACAGCTTTTAAACGTGAAGCATAGCTTGACACAAGTGTCTTGCAGCGATCTACGGGTATCTTCGCCCATTCGTCATGGGCAAAAGCCTCCAGTTCAGTCACATTCTTAGGCTTGCGCACTGCAACTGCTTTCTTTAAGTCCCACCAGAGGTTCTCAATCGGATTTAAGTCAGATAACTGCGATGGCCACTCCAAAATGTTCCAGCCTTTAATCTGCAACCATGCTCTAGTGGACTTGGAGGTATGCTTGGGATCATTGTCCTGTTGAAAGGTCCAACGTCTCCCAAGCCTCAGGTTTGTGACGGACTGCATCACATTGTCATCCAATATCTCCTGGTACTGAAGAGAATTCATGGTACCTTGCACACGCTGAAGCTTCCCTGTACCTGCAGAAGCAAAACAGCCCCAAAGCATGATTGACCCCCGCCATGCTTCACAGTAGGCAAGGTGTTCTTTTCTTCATAGGCCTTGTTCTTCCTCCTCCAAACATAGTGTTGATCCATGGGCCCAAACAGTTCTAATTTTGTTTCATCAGTCCACAGAACACTATCCCAAAACTTCTGTGGTTGTCCACATGACTTTTGGCATACTGCAGTCGACTCTTCTTATTCTTTGGAGACAGCAAGGGGGTGCGCCTGGGAGTTCTGGCATGGAGGCCTTCATTACGCAGTGTGCGCCATATTGTCTGAGCTGAAACTTCAGTACCCACATCTGACAAATCTTTTCTCAGTTCCTCAGCAGTCACACAGGGACTTTTCTCCACTCTACGCTTCAGGTAGCGCACAGCAGTCGAAGTCAGCATCTTCTTTCTGCCACGACCAGGTAGCGTTTCAACAGTGCCCTTTGCCTTGAATTTGCGAATGATGCTTCCTATGGTCTCTCTTGGTATGTTTAACATCTTTGCAATCTTCTTATAGCCATTGCCCTTCCTGTGAAGAGTAATCACCTCTTCTCTTGTCTTCCTGGACCATTCTCTTGACTTCACCATGTTTGTAACCACACCAGTAAATGTCTAGAAGGAGCTGAGTATCACAGTCCTTTTAAAGCTGCCTAATTGGTGCTTATTATGCTTTATTGCTGCTCCGTGACATCCACAAGTGTTTTCAATACCTGATTGAAAACACTTGAATGAACCTCTGTTCTTCAGAGTGGTAGTCTTTAAGGGTTGAATAATTGTGTCAATGAAGAATTCACAAAATAAACATTTACTAGTGTATTACAAACCAATTGATGTCATTTTAGTTGCATATGGTTCTTTAAAAAGTCCTTGTAGGATTTCATTCTGAATACAATTACAAATGTACACTAAATTCCCTAACCCTTTTACAGCATTGGGGGTTGAATAATTTTGAACACAACTTTATATATATATATATATTTATTTTTTTTGACACTGTGTGACACTTCCACCATTAAGACCTATTGTGTCAGCAGTAGATGGGGTTATTGAACCCATTGCCAAGTGGTTGGACTTTTTGTTTAAAGATCCAGTGAAAGATATTCCAACTTGTATTAAAGATACTCAAGATTTCTTGCAGAGAATAAGGGCTGTTACGATTGATGTCAATGATTTAGTGTTTGTAACCCTTGTTGTTAGAAGCCTGTACACGGTGATCCCTCATGAAGGGGGCTTAGATGCCATGAGGGAGTTATTAGTGAACTCCGATGTATATACAGGTCCTTGCATAGAATTTGTTCTGGAGCTTCTTGATATGGCGTTGAAACATAACTATTTTAGATTCGAGAACAAGTGGTATTTACAATGCATGGGCATCTCCATGGGTACCGCGATGGCACCCATGTATGCTAATGCTTTCATGTATAAATTTGCGAAAGAGAATATCCTTGATCGATTCTCAGATAAAATTGTCGATTACGTCAGATTTATAGATGACATCTTTGTGATATGGCGGGGGACTATTGGAGAAGCTCAGGAGATTGAAACATACATTAATGGCCTTGATACACCTATCAAGGTCACCAGTGAAGTTGATGAGCTATCGATTAATTTTTTGGATGTAAAAATATTCAAAAAGGATAATCAGTTGCATTATTCCTTGTTTTCCAAACCTACTGACCGAAACACATTACTTCACATGAGTAGTGCACATCCTGAGCACTCCAAACGTTCCTTACCACATGCACAATTTTTAAGGGTTCTAAGAAACAACAGTGATGAGGCCACAAGGGAGCAACAGATCCTTTGTATGTATCAGAGATTCGTGGATCGTGGTTATTCCCGAGATTTATTAACAGATGCTCTGGCACGGGCTAGAACCCCTAAAGAGATAAAAGCTCAAACTAATAGATTTAAATTTCCCCTTACGTTCGACACGGCTTCTGATAAAATTACATCTGTTGTAAAAAGAAATTGGTCGTTACTGGAGAGGGATCGGACCTTACCAGCAGGATTTAGAAATAAACCAATGTTCTGTTACAAAAACAATTGTAATTTAAAGGATCTGTTGGTTCGGACTGATCCTGTTCAAAGCTATGAACAGAAGTCAGCACGATTCCAGAACTGGGGCTGCAAGAGATGCCTGGGTTGCGTCACTTGCAGCCATATGATTCCTTCTAAGGAATTCCGCCATCCCCACACAGGCAAACGTTTTTTTTATTAGACATTTGATTACGTGTAAAACGGATTATGTAATCTATGAAATATTGTGTCCTTGTGGGCTTGCATATATAGGTAAGACCAGTACCCAACTCTGTGAGAGAATCGGAAACCACAGGTCTAACATTAGAACGGCCTACAGGGATGGGGTATCAGATAAACCGGTAGCGAGACATTTTCTCGAGTTGGGTCTTCCGTTGTCCTCCTTAAAGTTTTTGGCGCTAGACCATATTCCACCATTAAAATGGGGGGGAGATAGGGCTTTAATTCTTCTCCAGAGGGAGTCACAATGGATCCATAGGCTTAACACTGTATATCCCCATGGTCTTAATGAAAGAAATGTATATTCAGCATTTATTTGACAGTGGGGATCTCCTGGAGTAACTTAATTGGATTAATAAATATAATGGTAGGAGCATGTATGGAACTAACCAGCTATTTGTTTAAAAGTGTGTTAAATATTGTGTTAAGAAGTATGGATCTGCAGCTATTGTAGCATATTGTTTTTATTGAAGATCATTGGTGTTGGGTGGTATCATGTATCTTTGTGGAGCATTTTCCAGTTACTGCCCCCGGGTTTGGTGGAGCCACAGCTAAAAGTTGGCCGGCGCTGCGCGTCCTTGGCGGGCATTGTTTGTCGCCATGACAACGCGTGTGGGGTCATTGGCCGGCGCCAGGTATTGGCGCAGGCGCACTGGCCTGGTATATGCGCCGGAACCTTTGGCGAGCATTGTGGTCACCGTGACAACGCGTGTGAGGTCATTGGCCGGCGCCAGGCATTGGTGCAGGCGCGCAGGCCTGGTACACACGCCGGAATCATCACACGCTGGAATCACCACACACCCGGTGGGAGGTTAATTGGAACATGATCCTTAATTGGTAAGTGGTATGCTTATTTATATGGTGTTTTGAACTTATTTTGTATTCATTTGTCCTGATGAAGGCTCCGTATTAGGAGCCGAAACGTCGATTTTATGGAAGAAATTATACAATAAATCAACTATTTTTGGAAAAAAAAAAAAGATTTTATGGAAGAAATTATACAATAAATCAACTATTTTTGGAAAATCCTGGAGTGCTGGCGTATTTTGCTGTGTATATCTATCAGAGGCCATCGCTGAGCACCGGGTATTGGAGAGAAATCCAACAAGGGTGAACCGTGAGTGCATTACCTCTTTGCTTTTTTGTATATATATATATATATATATAGCATATAAAACTAATTATTTATGTATTATTTTTATCTGCTTTATTTGTTTTATTATCTTAATACATTCTAACTACTCCTTAAAGCGCCTAATGAATTTAGAGTGCAGTTAAGCAATAAAATACAGTGGAGGATAATAGTATATGATGGGTTAAATGCTATATTCCCACCACACAATGGAGTCATTCTTGAAAGGATAATTTAAACAAGGTACAGCCATGATGTCTGGTAATAATCAGCAGCATTGCAAGGGGGAGGTGGTCTGGCTATTTTCCCAACTTCAAACTGACGTTTATATAGATATTCTTGTGACTGCCCTCCACTCTCGAAGAAAAAAAAGAAAAATCATTTGTTGTAAAATGCCAGTCGGAAAAAGTTTCCCCTGTTTCCCTCCGCCTTCCTCCCTCTGTCAAAGTTAATCCAAGAGAATAAAGATTGAATTTTGGAAAGGGTTTATCTTTTCTTTTTATCTCTATCCCTTTTTTTCCTTTCAGCAAATAAAACTTAAATTGAGTCCAAATAATGTCAAACTTGTCTGAAATAAAATCATACGGAATAAAAAAAATAAAAAAATAGAAGAAATGAAAGAAAAAGTAGTAAACTCCATTTTTTTCCAGGTATCATTTTCTATTGATAGTTTTCAGTCCAGATGGATTTTCTTTTCTTCTCAGAGTACTTAGTGGGTTTTACGTTTAAAAGTGTGTCATCTAATGAACATTTAAACATTTCTCAAAATGAAATAATTTACTTAAATAACAAAAAAGCAACTCATTTTCTTTAGATCTGGGTCTCTGCGTCTGAATAGTCGGATGACGTTCATAAAAATAAATATGCAAGGAAAACCTAAAATTGAATAAATTTGCAGAAATTACTTATTTTTCACAACATGAACATTTTAATAAAATAACACTTTTTTAAAAATCTATCACAAAAAAAAAAAAAATCGCCAAGGCTACATCAGGAATAGTATTAAAACAGGGTGAAAGGTTGCATACAGTTCTTATAAACACCAGTTAAGGAGATGAAAAAAAAAGCAATAAATGCTACAACATGAATATGGAAACTAAAATCCAAGCTCCGAGATCATGTATGTGTGCGCGTATTTTAAAACACTAATAAAATCTATATATTTGTTATGTATTTCCACCATTGACAAATTAGCAAGATGTCAGCACATATTTTAATTACCATAGTTTCAGATCTTCATTCTTCGCACCTTAAGCTACTATTAACACGCCATCAAGCGCTGAAGTAGAAATGTCAAGAATTGACATTGATGTTGATTTTTTAACTCCTTCACTGCCAAGATCAGATGTACACGATCTACAAAAGAACCTGCTATTTACTCTTTTCCTGCCATCACTCGTTCTATCTAACATGTATATAATGTGATCACCTCTGTTCACTCGATCTCATTGTTCCTGAAGGCGTTAATCTGTTAATCATATTCAATATCCAGACATGTATGATGTCAGTAATCTTTTCCTTTCCTCCATATAGCAAACCTTTCTAAATACGGACAAAACTGTGACAATGCTCTTTGGAACAGCACCTAAACTACATAAATTACAAACTGCCCATCTATGCATCAGGTCAAAATCAAATGGCTGACCACAGTCAGTTCTCTCAAATATCTAAGTATGTGGTTAGACCCAACTCTATCCTTTGGCCTCCACATAGAAAAACTCTCATCTAAACTTTACCCAAAACTAGGTGCCCTGTACAGAAACAAATCCTGCCTGTGCCCGAGGTAAGAAAGCGGTTTGTACAACAAATGCTTATGCTAGCTATTGATTACAGAGATGTAGTGTATGCAGCGGCCCCGCATACGCACCTTCATAAACTTACTACATTGTATAACTCATTCTGGCGCTTTGAGCTACAATGTAACTACATGACACACCATTGTGACATGTTAAAAGAATTAAACTGGCCATTGCTGGAATCCAGACGCACCCTTCACCTTTCCAACCTGGTGTTTAAGCGCTTTTCTGGGAAGCTACCACCCTACCTGAAAAGGCTGCTTCCCACAGCAGTTCCCTCATCCTATAACCACTGATCCAGGACCGGCACCTTACTTGCAATACCACAATACAAAAAGAAAGTGTCTTGATCCTCATTTTCCTACAGAGCATGTATTTCTTACATATTTATTTTCTATGTAAATCTGTTAATTTGTGTTATTTTTAATATCTTGCATTTTAACACTTTGTATTTCTGTACCTACTGTAAAAATGCAATGTTCTTGAACCCAGGACATACTTGAAAATGAGAGAAATCTCAATGTATCCTTCCTGGTAAAATACTTTATAAATAAATAAATATTAATCACCTTACTGCCATAGATGTCTTCTTCCCTTCACCACATCGGCTTGTGTTTTCCATTAGACCTCACTGTTCTCAACTCTCCATTTTAGTTAAATATCTCCTCCTTCCAATATGTCATTTCAGTGTACCGTCCTCATTTGGAAATATAGGCCCCCCCAAACAACTTAGGACTGATTTTCTTGTCTACATAGACCTTCTCTTCCCATGTAGCATTCTCCTTTCCTGTGGTGAAAAAATCACGTGTATTGTTATAAATGCTAGTACCAGGACATATCAAAGTGTTGCCATGGGGCATTAAGCACATTTGCATAACTTGTTTTACTAGAGGTAACCATGATTGATGGCTCCCTCAAAGGCACCATAGAACTGGTACCTTAACTTCTCCATCACCGGCCTAGAATATAACTTTGCAGAAATCCCATAAAAAATATTATGTGAATTCTAATAAATATTTTACACTTTGAACCTACACAAAAAAAGATAATAATAAGTGACATATGTCCTAAAACGAGGGACAACAATAAAAAGTGATGGTCAATAGGTCTTTTGAATAGATTTTTCGATTGTAGCATTAGAAAGGATTCTATTATGCAATCCACTTGTTCCAATAATGTCTTGGAAATAATTGTGCGCCATCCTTCAAAAACATTTTATAATAAGGATAGCTTGTCGTAGGTGTTTCTCAAAGAAACTTGTCTTTAAAGAATGTAGACATCCACAATTGCCATAATAAGCAGAAGTAAACATGAATTATTGTTTGTCGAGGCTTTGTTAAATACACATGTCTACAAACTATAGAAATGTAAAGAGAAATTATAGCCTGCGAACAATACTGGATTTTGTCTTAAACTTATTTACCAGCCTGGCATATTTATTCAACTTTGTGATGAATTATGTCTGTAATTTGTAAACCTTTAACCACTTGTTTCCTTCACATTCTGTTCGGCAAGGACGATTTTGTTACTAGTTAATTAAAAACAAATTCTAATGATTTTGCTTGATTCCAACTGCCCTGTCTTGTTCTTCACACATCACAAAAATTGATTTCGAACTTAAATTTCTTTAAATTCAATTCTTTAAGTAAGTAGATAATGGTTTAGTTTCACAGTGATCTACAGGTCTGTAATGCTGGCTCATGAGTTGAGGAACCTTATTTTGGGTTCCTAAACATGTAAAGAAAATCCTGTCGTCACTCTCTACAAAAACGGTACATAGCGTAAAAATGTTTCTGAGTCCTAAGGAAGAGACTTTGGTAAAGAAAAGCAAAAATCAGTTAAAATATTTTCACTAAGCTTTATTAAGAGGAACTAACAATATCTGACATCCATAAAGTCCCTGGCTTGCTTTGTTTCTCTCGGAATCACCTCTCAACTCAGTTTTTGGCATCCACGTTTTATAATCTCATTTAAATTTCGGTTGAAATAAATGAAAATGCACTTAAAATCCAAATGTGGCCTTTTGGAAGTGAACAGCTGTGCCGAAGCGAACCAAAGCATTAGAATAGTGTTAGGCAAATACACAAGTCACACCTGGGCAGGAAAAATGGGTCATGGCATGAGTGATCGTTTTCTAAGGCATAGGTGGAATCATATGATACGGTCTAGATGTTACATTGTTTCTAGAGGGAGTTTCTAGTGTCAGTTTAGATTAATGATTGACTCTGTGGCTAATGTGACGGTCACCTAACCCAACACAGTTAGCAGGACTAGATAGCATAAGCCAGAGGTGCTCAACCTTGGCCCTCCATATGTTGCGGGACTACATTTCCCTTAAGGCTCTGTCAAACTAATGAGTGGCAAAATATTGTTGGAGATGTAGTTCCTAAACATCTGGCGGGAGCCACAGGAACAAACGAAGATGTGCAGATTAGTCTGGAGCAGACAATTTAAGCAACAGGAGATGAAACGTAGTGGCCACGTTAAGCAACAGGCCAGGTCAAGCTTCCAGGTATCATAACAGGGAAGTCACAGCCGTTCAAAGACCTCCAGTACATCGGCTGTCATGTCCGATGTATTGGAACTTCAAGGGCACACTTTGGAGCCCATTTGCAAATTAATTTTGTATAAGACCAGATCGAGTTAATTCGATCTTGAGCAGCTGGTGGTGCTTTTGCAGAACAATTTAACTCGTTTGTGGTAGTGACAGGGTTAAATATACAAATGGGAAAAGAAAACATTGAACATATCCAGAGGAATGGCTAATTGCTACGTGTAATAAAATACTAGTATTATATGACATGAAAAGGACATACAGAAACAGATGGGGCTTAAAATAATTGCAAGATGAGAATGCATTGTTAAAGACATAGGGGGTTATTCAGAGATCACCGAAATGTCGCTGAAATTTTGGTGCTCTCTTGTTTTCCGCACTTCCCTGCACTTCGGGGAATCAAAGTTTCCCAATTCAGCATTCAACGCAGAGTCCCCGGAGTGCAGGGAAAACCCGCCGCAATCCCACTGAACACCAGCCGAAAACCCAACAAAAACCCACCAGAACAACTGCAGAAAACACGCCAAACACGCCAGAAAAAGCCACCAAGCCGATGATCACAGCACAGACCAGCCGCCGGAAAAAGCCGACAAGCTGACGAACGGGGTAAAAAAACCCTAACAATACGCTTGAAAGTGTCAAAATAGAAACGCTGTTTGCAAAAAAACTACTGAACAAAAACACAGGGAATTTACATCTAAGATCCTATGAATGATAATAAAAAGGTCTGTTACAGAAAAAAGAAAAAACGATTTAAAAAAAAGGATAAAAATGTTGAATAAAAAATCCCGAAAAATGCCTAAAGATCCTAAAAAAATCAATAAATGCTGAATTCACCTGAGGGTGGGGAACTTTGATTCCCCGAAGTGCGGCGTATGAGAGAGCACCGAAATGTCGCACTCTCTGAATAACCTCCAGGATGAGAGATAGTACACAGGAATATCCAGAAATAAACAAGGAACACAGCGACAGGAGTAACAAACAAACAGACAGGGAAACAGAACCAATAATATACTAGAACAAAATATATAAACCGAACAGGACCTAGAAGCAGGAAGCACTGAAAAGGCAAAGCTCAGAATGACTCGGGAAGACTGAAAATCATGGAGCAATGCACTGTGGGAGCAGCGCTCTTAAATAGGAAGTGGAACAAGACATGACAGACAGGTGAGCTGAGTGCAAACATGTAACACTTGGGCTGGAACCCAGGAATGGCAACATGAACCAAGATCTGAACTGGATCAGCTCACATACAGGGAACAGGGCCGGAAACTTGTGGAACGTGACAGTTCATAACGCATCCTCTTTCTTTTTCTCTGGAAGCTTCGAGTCTTTCCATAAACAATGCAAACATCGTTGGTGGTTAAATGAATCCGTCATATTACATGTCAATATTCTTAGATAATGAGCCTCCCGCTAAGAGTTATTACAGACGTGTAAACAAACTCACAGATATAGATTATCCGAGGTAAACAATGGGAAAATTAATACAATTACGCCACTGGCTTATATATCGCTTCACCTCCTCGTGTGAACAGTGGCAGCTTTTATATGTGCACACACAATTCACACGTTGTCGAAACTTTGTAAGGGTTTTGTAACAGCTCATTACATCATGCATTTCTACATCTTCATTAATTCTTCTTAATAGAGCCAGTGGCCTAGGTAGAGCTGTTTTAACAATGTAAGTGCTATGTAATATAGTACCAACATTTACATTTATCCCCGTACCAGCTTTAAGTAAGATCTTTAATGAGTACTAAATGTAATAGTGTCTATAGGGGTTATGCAGAGAGAGCTGATCTGGCCCCAAAATGGCACCGCACAGGCAATTTCCCCATACGGTGCCATTTTGGGGCCATTCGGCTATTCGGAGACCATTCCTTCTAGATCGCTTCGGTCGGCAACTCTCGCCTCCAAAACTTTTCAAGGTCAACACCGGTCTTGTGGAATAACCAATCTTGCTGATCAGGCTCTTCCCTAATCTTCAGGCCTGCAAGAAATCACTCCAAACCCATCTCTTCCGATTCATATTCCACATTACCGATATCGACCTATCCCTCTCCTCACCTACCCCCACATCATGATAGATGTCATGTCCTGGTCCTCAGCATCTCTGAAACACTAATGCTAGTGATATTGATGACCAACAAACCTCCTCATGTCTTCCTCCAACCCAACTGCTCTAGATTGTTAGCTCATCTGAGCAGGGCCCTCTACACCTCTTGTTTCCGTTCTCATGTTTTTTTTAACCCCCTTCACTACCGATATCAAATTACCGATATCTGGTGCCCCAATATCAAAATATCTCCATATGCTGATCTGCAGCCCAAAAGCAAATGAAATTCGTGCAGAAGGTGCCCCAAAGTTTTGACAGTTCCTTTGAAGGGTGTCATTCAAAAGGTCTGAGCATGGCCTTTCGAATAATATCCAACATGACCATGTTCAAAGTAATAAAAAATAAAAATAATAATAATAAAATAAAAAAAAATTGTGTGTTGTTTTTATTAATGCAGCAATATTGTTCACATTTCAATTATAATGTGAACAGTGATGCTGCACTAATGATTTTTTCTATGGGTGCGTTTGCTAAAAATCACGTAATTCCCCCCCAAAATATGGTAACAAGTCCCCATTTCTAATTTTTGTACAAGCGCACCCCATACAAAATATAATCGCAAACGCTCATGTGATAAAATGTGAAAAAAACACTTTACACGCTGTAGATGATTAAAAATTCTAATTTTATTGCATTTTTTGTTATAATATACTGGCAGTACATGACGTATACATATAAAAATTATATATTATGAATCTGCCGAAAAAAAATAAAAATATTTCTGGTCATATAATAAAACGTGGCTTCTAAACGCGTTTAAACATGATGAGCAAAAGCGGTAAAAATTAGCTCAGCACACAGGCATGAAATGGCTCAGCAGCGAACGGGTTAAATAACGTTTTTTCTTTTTTCTGTAACAGACCTTTTTATTATCATTCATAGGATCTTATATGTAAATTCCAGGCATTTTCGTTAAGTAGTTTTTTTGCAAACAGCATTTCAGCTTTGACACTTTTTTTCTCACTCTGTTCATCAGCTGCTCTGCGCTCTGTTCACCGGCATTTTCCGGACGTGTTCAGTGTGTTTTTTGCGGCAGTTTGAATGATCCGATACTTTGGATTGTATCGGATGTATTTTTTCAGTGTTTTTTTTGGCAGGATTTCTGTGGCTTTTCCCTGCACTCCGGGGACCCTACCAGTGACGTGCGGTGAGGTCAGTGGCTGGTGAGGCACTGGCTAGTATCAGAGCCAGATATACACAAGGTTACGCAGTCGCAATTTACGCATTTGATTATCGTTATATAGGAGAATAGAGTTTCACTATTTATAAAGTAAAGTTCGCATTTTTTTTACAGCTAAGAGCATGCACTTACAATACTGACTAATAGAGGGCGTTATTACAACTCTTGCTTTAAAAAAAGTTTGCATACAGGTTTTTAATGTTGTAAGAGCATGCACTTACAATACTGACTAATAGAGGGCGCTATTACAACTCTTGCTGGAAAAAAGTTTGCATACAGGTTTTTAATGTTGTAGGAGCATGCCCCTACAATACTGACTAACAGAGGGCGCTATTACAACTCTTACTCTAAAAAAAGTTTGCATACAGGTTTTTAATGTTGTAAGAGCATGCACTTACAATACTAACTAATAGAGGGTGCTATTACACACATGCTAATTGCTGAGCTCTGCCTGCGGTCACCCTACGGTGAATGCTGAATTCACTGCAGGGTGGGGAACTTTGATTCCCCGAAGTGTGGGGAACAAGAGAGCACTGAAATGTTGTCGACATTGTCTGACATAGAAACATAGAAAAATGTCGGCAGATAAGAACCTTTCGGCCCATCTAGTCTGCCCAATTACATGGATACTTTACCTGGATTTATCTTTTGTTTAGGATAGCCTTATGCCTATCCCATGCTTGCTTAAATTCAATTACATTGTTTTTTTTGGAAAACAACTTGGTAGTAAAGGGGTTAAATTTTGTCTCATTCTCATTGGTTATTGTAAAGAGCTGCGGAAACTGTTGGCCCTATATAAATGATGACAATAATAATAATAATTAAAGTTAAAACAAGGGTCATGTTTTTGGAGACAAAAATCGGAACGCGTGTAAATTATTTGTATGTCCTTATTGAACAGTTAATTTTTTCCTTCCCTAATGTTGTTTCAAAAGGAGACAAAGCAAAACTTATGAATTCTGGAAATATGCTACATTGTCTGTTTTATGACTGTGGTCGGCTGTCTCTTTTGTGAGCTGGAGAACAAGGCTATTCCTCCTTATAATGATTTCCAGCTGTAGAAACAAAATGACTTTTGCTGAGCTGGGCTGCCAGGCAAAGTGAAACAAGAAAAGACAAAATCCTATTCTTAAAAAAAAAAAGAGATTTCTACTAAAGAAATGTCTGGATTTTTAATTAAACCACACTTTTTATATGAACGCAAAGATCTTTTCAAAACAGAAAGTTCTTTATGGATTTTTTGTGCTACCCCCTCCCCTCAATGTTAGCTATTAGAATTCTTACAAGCACGTGGTTTATTTTTCTTTTTCTAAAAATATCTTTTTGTTTAAAAAAAAAAAAAAGAACTTTTCAGCAGAGCATTAGAGGAGATAAGGGCATGTAACAAAAAGAAAATAGATTTTTTTTTAGTTATTTAGAGGAGCAATAGAGGTCACCCTAAGCTCTTCAGGAGCCAGGAAAGGGTCACCATGACTTCCCACTTTATTCATTTGGTTTTGAGAAAGGATTTTACCAGGAAGGATCCAATGAGATTTCTCTAATTTTCAAGTATGTCCTGGGGGGTGAGTACGTACCGTCAGGTGTCTTACCCAAGGACACTTACTGGAGAGGTGCTCCGGACGGAATTCTAACCTATGTCTCCACAGTCTCCACAGTTATAGAGCAGTGATGTTACCTCTACTCCACCCAGCGGTATATCCTGTTTTTCAGGGCATCTTTCATAACAGCTATATGCACCCGAAAAGTCATTCTCACCTCTTCTGCACCAGAACACCAGTGAAAAAACAGTCCCTGTATCAACAGGCTGATCTCATGTCAGTTGAATTTCCCTAGTGAAAGGAACGCAGAGTTGGAGGTTCTGTTCCACTGGTCCCATCCCTTAAGGGCATACCTGGAGTCGTAGAATCTTCCAAATTTTTGTGCGCTTTGTGGAGATTGTGCAATGCCACAAAAATAACCATTTTAGAGAATCAACTCAGAATCGACTCAGACAGGTCTACCGTTTGGGTGAGGCGAGCAGGGCACATGCTCTGGGCCCCACACTTTCGGGGTGCCAATACAATGGCCCCCAGACTTAGAAGGCCTCCAAAGCTCATCCCAGACCTTCACGGACATTGACGTACAAGAGATTTCTAGCAAATACAGAGAGCCAGAGCATAGCGTGGATCTCCACCTGCCTCCAGGACTACCAGAATGAGTTCCCCTATTTCCAGGTAAGCAATGATATGTGAGTGTTAGTGTGTCTATCTGGGGGGGATAGTATCTATCTGGGGAAGAGGGGGTGTCTATTTATGGGAAGGAGGGGAGGAAGTGTCAGGAAAGACGGGTGTCCATTTGAAAACATCAGTGTAGAGGGTGTGGCGTAGTGTGTATCTAGGGGTCCTAAAAACAAAACAAACAAACTGTCCTGATTTGTTGCTTCCTGTATCACATTAGCATTGATTAGAATTTCAGTAACTATTAAAAAGAAAACATTTTAAGAGCTTAAAACAAAAATTATTTAATACAACAAAAAACAGATAGGCGCTGATGAGAAACCTGAAAGAGAATGAGTCCCAATGCCGCTGTCCACTAGTTGGGGTTGTTCTTGTTCGGTACAACCAGGAATGGTGATAGAAAAATAGCAACTGTAGCGCAAAGGGAACTCCAATATAAAGGGTTGCTTGATCTCTTCAGAATACCTCAATTAAAGGAAAAACTGAGAAAATCATAGTGCAGACTGTGCAAGCTCATGAGATAATATTACATATATTGATCTCACTCACATTGATTTGAGCCAACCGGCTCTGGGATCTTGAGCCTTAGGGTTCTTAATGGCCACCCAAACGCCCTCAGGATATTGTAGGTTACACAAGATCTTAAACAGAGATATAATAGGACATAGTGCACACTATGCAAACAATCCAAAAAATAAAGTACCGCAGTGGATTCACTCACGTGGTACAGGACCTAGTCCTAGTCCTAGTAGAGGCCTGAAAAGTTGTTTGAAGGTACAACATCCAAAAACCCCTTTCATTAAATGATAAAAATTCAGCAGTGGATAAAAATAAATGTTATTCCATAAAACAGATATAAAATAAATTCAGATGCCAAAACGCATTTCGCCTAGGACAACAAACATCCCTATGGCTTCATCAGTTGGCTTCTAAACGTTGGCCATTAAGAACCCTAAGGCTCAAGATCCCAGAGCCGGATGGCTCAAATCAATGTGAGCGAGATCAATATATGTACTATTATCTCTTGAGATTGCACAGTCTGCACTATGATTTTCTCAGTTTTTCCTTTAATTGAGGTATTCTGAAGAGATCAAGTGACCCTCTATATTAAAAATTATTTAAAGTAAAGGTAAACAATAACATAGGACAATTAGATATTAACCTGAGATAATGATGTTACAGGAATTGATAATGCAGTTTTGTACAATACGTTTTCTCTCCAATAGCTCAAATAGTCCACCAGCACATTCATCCAGATACATAATATCAGGGACTTTGATAAGTGTGTATTTAGAACACCATAAATAACATAAGGCTACAGAGGAGCGGAGGCCACCATGGACATGGTCTTTGGTTTGAGTATGGAGATCAAAGTAGCATTCTAAAAGGCTGAAAAAGTAATTGATGATGATTTGACTGGAAAGATCTGTGTGAGCTGTAGGGAGTTCAAAAGATTCCACTCAATTGGTCCAGTGTTGACTTTCTGCCATTATTTAGCTGTCGTCAACAGGTACTTCTGGCTTCACCTACAACCTTCCCTAGTCATCTCATGATCACTTCTCCGTCCGCATCCTTGCCCACTGACTGGGTTGGTTGAAGAGCCTGGTCCAGTACAGGAGAGGAGGTTTGGGATGGTGCTAAATTGGGTTGGAGTCTACTCTTTGGTTAAGGTTCTGGGAAATAGATGCCTGAATGTTGGTTTTAGAGGGAGAGAAGATGAGAAGTTCAGTTTTGGAGAGGTTGACCTTTAGGAAACAGGAGGTCATCCAGTCGGAGACAGCCGATAGGCAGGCTGTAACACGATCCAACACAGGAGGAGATAAATCGGGGGAGGAAAGGTAGATTTGGGTGTCGTCCGCATACAGGTGATATTCGAGTCCATAGGAAGAAATGAGGTTTCCCAGAGAGGCAGTATAGGTCAAGAAAAGTAGGGGACCCAGAACAGAGCCTTGAGGTACCCCAACTGAAAGAGGAACTTAGAGTGAAGAGGCACCAGCGAAAGAGAAATTAATGGAGAGTGTGGTAGCTGCCTTAAATATCACAAACACAAAAGTATGGGCAGTTATTATGGAATATTACATTAATAAATAAACACATAAGAGCAACAAATATAAACCTTTACAAATGTCTGAGTATTATCCGTACAGGCATCAGTAGAATGTCATGTTTTTTTTGTTTTTTTTTATTACAAGTCCTTTAATACAATAATACAAGGATGGTCTCATCTATCTCCTTTTGGTCTCTTACTTTATAAGAAAAAAAAATTAAAAACCAATTTCCCACACGCGTTTCATCTATTTCCAGGTCCCAGGTTTCATCCAGGTATGCACGATTTATTCAATTGTATTTATGTTTTAAAAAATTGCTTTTGAGTTTTAAACGTTAACAGACTACAGCTGACCTTCAGAGAACAGATGATCAGACTATAAGACATTTCAGGAGGTTTTTTTTAGTTGTTTTTTTTTAATTATTTTTATTTTATTATTATTATTTTTTTTGCAAGCAGCTCACATTGACCATGAGTCACTGTGAAGATTAGAGAAAAAAAATGACTAGACAATCATCGGAAAATAAAAGAAGATCTGGGGAAAAAAACTCAGCAACACAAAAAATATTCATTCATATCTCGAGTCAATGTTTTATTCAGAGTAAAAAAAATGATAGTTTTAGAAGCTCCTCATACCAGAAAAGAAATTAATAAAGCAAACAAGAGCCTTTTATTGTTAAGTGCAGAACGTGTCTTCAACATTTGATAGAGATCCATTTTCCAACAAACGAGCTAGACTCGTTACCGTGAGCAGAAAACCTTTTTCTGTAAACTAAATTTAACCGTCAGCGTTGCTTTAACCACTCGCTGAACAATAGGGGTCGCGGTGGGTTCAGTTGCAATCAGACCTTCAAGGTCTTAGAGCTCGGCATCTATTGTGACGCCTGGAGACCCTGGTAATCTAATGGAAGATGGGGAAACAAAACAAAGCTCTTCGGTGTCTGCTCCCTTCTTCGATTGTAGTATTGAAACAACGGGTTCAGGATACATTGTAGTCAAAGAATAGAACACTCTCACTTATAGCTACAATTTTTCATGGTCAGGGAAGCAAGTCAGGTTACTCGACCAGCCTGTAGGATCTGAGAGATAGTAGGCTACCCAACGAGTAGCTGTAAGAAGACGTGGTCTACAGAATGATGCCTGAGCAGAGAATCAATAGTCAAGCATGCAAACAGATATAACACAGGGGCAACATGACTATGGGTTTGATGATGATGATGAAGGTCAGAGTTGTTTAAGCTTCTGGGAATCCAGAAATAGGTACACAGCTCAGATGAAAATTTCCGAATAACCCTGGCGACAGAAGTCTGCACTTCACTCATGAATTTTTTGGTAACCAATGCCACGTATTTGAAAAGCATTTTTCTACTTTTTGTGGTTATTTTAAATGTGAAGGTTAGGAAAGGCTAGGGTAGCTAAAACAGAATCAGTTGACAACTAGACCTGCTGTCTGGAAGGAGAGATAGTCATTCAATTCTTATGTTATATGGGACAGCAAGACAGTTTGGTAGCTTCTACCTCCTAAAATTGCAGAGTTAAAACAGTACGATATAGGTTATATTGTAATCTGGGAAGAAGTGTCCCTGAAATCTACAATTAAAAAAAGTAGCATGGTTTGGACTAGGGATGTGCATGGCTGAAAAATTCATTTTGTTTAGTTTAGTTTCGTTAAGTTTTTAAATAATTTCGTTTTTGGAACTCCGTAACTAATTTCGTTTTGTATTTCATTTCGTTTTGTTTTGTTTTTTGTATTGATTTCATATATCAATTCGAATTTCATATATCAATTCGATAGTTGATATCAATTCAAATTTTGGATCACTAAATAAAACCCCAATTAATAAAAATTTGCTGTTAAAAGAAAAGCTACGATTAAATTTTAAGCTGTGTCACAGATTTAGGATTTGAGTCAAATTAAACAGTGAAACAAAATTAATTTGTTTCATAAAGTCCTTTGCTCACTATTACTTGTATTGTAAGTTAAGATCAATTCAATAGTTGATATCAATTTGATAGTTCATTTCAAATTCGATAGATGATATAAATTATTCAAATTTTTCTTTTATGATGACGACACAGTGTAAAATGAAATAAATTAGTTATATTCCATTTTATATCGTATCGATTCGTTATTCGGAAGTACTTCCGAACTGTGAATTATCAAATTTTGTTACAAATTCCGAATGTTTCCGAAATGAATGCACATCTCCAGTTTGAACATTTCCTTTGAGAAAGTCCCAAGTCAGTGACGAAACGAGTCAGGATTTATATGTCCTATTATGTACTTTTATTTCATTAAGGTGTGCTGTTTTACCGATACCTCAGCATCTTTATGACCCTGTGGTTCCCTCTTGATGTGTGGTCGGTTCCAAGGATTTCCAGCACCTCCGGATGGCTGAGTACTATACTTGATGTGCCATTAATAGTGAACTCCTGTGAGCATTTTGGGGTAGCAGAGGTCTGATCATTTTATATCTGTACTGTACTGCTCTATGTATTCTTTATATTTTTTGTACAGTGATCCTCAGGTTATAATATTTTTTTTAGAAAGGATTTTACCAGGAAGGCTACATTGAGATTTCTCTCGTTTTCAAGTATTTCCTGGGTGGCGAGTATGTACCGTTAGGTGTCTTGCCCAAGGACACTTACTGGAGAGGTGCTCTTGCTGTGATTGAACCTGTGTCTCCACAGTCTCTCTCCAGGGTTATAGAGCAGTGATGTTACTTCTACCCAGCCGGCACTAATATTATGGCTATGGAGTCTGATTGGTTAATTAGAATCATGGTTGGTAACAGCTAATGAGGAAAGGAGAGAGAGCACTCAAAGTCCTTGCACTTGGAGCACAAAGCAAGCGAGGAACAATCTCCTGAAGGAGAGGCGCTTTCCCAATCTCTCTCCAGCAATGGTATAGAAGGAGAGATTCAAGTGTCCATGGAACTGCCACTGGGGTTGCAGAAGCCCCACCATCCTGCACACCCTGCGCATGCTGGCCTCCCTTCATGACAAGACGCCACCGAGCCCCAGGACAGTAAGGAAGTACCCCTGATCCCTGCAGCGAGGACGAGAGACAAGTACACCAAGCACCGACAGGCAACGGATGACCCACACGCCAAGCCAAGAAGTGACACCTGAAACCATAAATTAATAATAAGAAGGTATAGTGAGTATCGTTCAACCACACATTTTAAAAAGTATTAAAACAGTATTAGCAGACTCCATATCAGGTTAGAATAGAAATGGCCATAACTGTCTGCCTGGATGAGGTTCCTCTGTCTAGCAACTCACGCAGATTGAACTGTCAAATATAGGTCCTAACAGAAGTAACCCACCCTTGCAATTCGACAAAGCACTGGCACAGCTCAGCTAATCTAGCCCAATGGTTAGACCTATACAGGGGGTGATAAACATGAATATGTTGTTTTTATCTCATTTAATATTTGTATTTATACTTTAAGTCAGTTGTACATAGCAATATGCACTTGGTGTCAATATAAAACTTTCAGGTTGCTCTAAAAATGTGTTTAAATTTAACTTCATTAACTTCCAGTTCTGTCACAATAGTTGAAGAAGGATTTCTTCTGGAGCAGTATTCAAATCAGCTTTTAATGAGCTATTTAATTAAAGGCTAATTGGGGTGAACCCATTAAAGATTTCTAAATTATGCTTATCTGACTAGCTATGTTTCAAGATATATTTTCTTATAGTTGCTATGCTTGATTGTAAACTATCTGTAAATGACTTTAAAATGTCCGATTAAGGCTGAAGCTTTTCCTCAATAAGGTAACATTTAACTCGAGCGATGGGTTTTTAAATGGGCTTATTTTAGACATTGTGTTGAATGGGCTTTTTTTTTTAAACGATTACAACAATGCTTTGAATATTTCATGAATAAAGTTGTCTGTTAAGGCTGGTATTTTGCAGTTCACATACAGAATACTGAGGTAGATCTATCAGTTTTTGGTTTTCAGGGTCAAAACAGTATTTAACCGCATTATTATATACACTGTGCTGCCCAGCCAAAAAAAAGTTACCAAGTCTTGTATGAGCCTCTGCTCCTCAGATGCTGTCACATCCCTTGGTTGACTGTTCCAGATGTCTTTGGTAAACTGTTGGCAATTGAGCAAGATAGTCCAGCGTCCACCCCTTTCTGACACAAGATACGCCGAAGGTGCTGGTTCATGCTCTTGTCATTTCATGACTTGATTACTGCAACTCTTTCCTTATTGGCCTCCCCAACTCTCCTGTTGCCCCATTTGCAATCTGTAATGAATGCAGGTGCCAGGCCTATTTTTCTCACCATTCGCACCTTGCGTACCACCCCCTCTGCCGGTCCCTCCATTGGCTTCCTATATGTTCCAGAATCCAGTTTAAAATACTGACGCTCATGTTCAAATCATTTAATAACTCAACTCCTCCCTACATGTCTTTGTTGCTCTGCAAACACGTCCCATTAAGACAACTCCGGTTGGCGGGCGATCTCCACCTGTCATCTGTCTACACCCGCACCGCCAACTCTCACCGCCAAGACTTCTCAAGGGCAGTTCCGGTCCTGTGGAATGACTTGCCTCGCCCGTTCAAACTCCCCCCTGATCATCAGGCCTTCAAAAAATCCCTCAAATCTCATCTCTTCAGATTAGCATCCCACATCACTGATGCAACTCATCCCTCTGCTCACCTACCCACAAAGGATTGAAGCCGTTTCTATGGCCCCACCATTCTCAAACCACTGGCACTAATGATCCTGCCATCTAGTAAAATTCCCCTTGTCTTCCTCAACACCAATCCCTCTAGATTGTAAACTCCTATGAGCAGGGTCCTCTACACCTCTTGTTTTCATCATATGTCTGTGTAGCGCTCACTCCCGGAGGAGCCGCTGAATTTAAACCTCGGGTCAGTCTCCCCGCACTAGGAAATAAATATACACCAGCACTGTTGTGCATTTTATAAATTATATAGTTTACTGAATGAACTGGCATATAAAGAACAACACGGTATACGTATATATATTTACAGTAGTTTGTAATGCGAGAAACGCGCAGCGAAAAAAAGAAAAAGGAATTTTAACCCCTTCGTGGTTGGAGTGTGAGTCCCGTACAGGTTGTGTCCCAAGAAAGTGTACGTGTATGCGTGTATTGGTACCCGGGTACAATATTCAACTGGCCAGTGAATGATTTCAGGTGTGTCTTCGACTAGTCACGTTGGGGCCCTGTAGGTTTTGACAAAACTACAGCGTGCTTTATTATATTTACTGTGGCCGGGAAGGCCTCTCACCCATCCGCCAGATACTCTGCGCTCTGCTTGACCCAGGCCGTCTATCCGCTCGATTTAACTGGGTCTCTGTGTCACTGGATCCGCTGTCTTGCTTGTTTGTGTCTGCCACAAGATGCTCAGCTCACCGCCTGCACTCCCATTAGATCATCTGCAGTCTCCTAACTCGGGGTCCTTCAGCATACTCTGTATCTGTGTAAAGTTACCAGCGGTGGATCGCTAGGTCTTTGGCAAGTAAAGGGGAAACCCGATCTCCAGCTCCGCAAGGCTGCACCTGCGCTCCGGCCTGGTCACGATCGTTATCTCTTTCACGTGCGTCTTGCTCTCTTCACTCCTCTGCGCGCTCTGGCGGTTCTCTCTATGAGGCTGCAGATGTAAGTCTCTCTTTCCCACCCACTTCCTGTTCCTGACCGCAAAGCATGCTGGAAAATGTAGTCCCAATGTCCAGTGTCTTACATTGCGCGTGTCTCCCTCTGGTGGCCAAAAATAAGTACTACAACCACAGTGTTTTAAAACCAACGCTACATCTGTTTATCTGTATCTCGTTTCTTTTAGTTATTGTAAAGCGCTGCGGAAATTGTTGGTGCTATATAAACGATGACAATAATAATAGTAATTTTTGAGCATTGCTTGGTCAAAAAAGTCACCACCTACCATATAAGCCTACTATGATCTGGGTGTTGCTTTATTGATCAGGTCTAGGTTTAGCAAAGTTATGTGCCCAAAAAATTAGCTCAGCTGACTCCCTGAAATTACTGAATGAGCAGGTTTTTGCACATCAGGCATATTCCAAGATGGCAATGCCAAGATTCATCGGGCCCATATTGTGCAAGAAAGGTTCAGAGAGCATGAGACATAATTTTCACACATGGATTGGCCACTAAAACGTCCAAACCATAACCCATTGAGAATAGATGCCATGCCAAATATTTACGCATGTGACTTTTTTGGCCAGACAGTGTATTATGTTATGTATCTATTGATAACCTGCAGTCTCATGTTCCCATGTTCGGAATTAGCAACATCCTACTCCAGAGTTGCTATTGGCCCCCATTGGAGTCCTGTCCACTCCAGAAGCTGATACCAGCTGTCAGTTTCTATGAGAGGCTCCCAAATATTCAGACTCAAGCTGCTAATACAGCGGCTTGGTTGGAATAGATCTGGTAACAGTGAATGGCTAAAGGTTATTGGCTTGACTTACCATTGCTACCATCAAGAATGGAATAGGGCCTTGGGGGGGTGTCCAACACATAGAATCTGGTTGGAATTGAAGAATCCTATCTACAATGGGATCATAAACTGAAATTTTTTGACTGATGAGAAAACAGTTGTGTTATGTTCTTTCTTTTAAACAACTTTTGGATCCAATCAATCAACTTTAAGCCCCCCCCAACAAAAAAACATAAGTTTGCTTTCTTGTTCTTCACCTGAAGTCTGAGAAGCCAGCAATTTGTTTTCATCTTTTGAAATCCATGTCTGCAAACACATACCTTCATTGACCCTCTGTGTGCCAGACAGTGACATTTCACTGCCTTTCACCTTTCAGGCATTTATAGGGGTTAAGGAGAATGGAAAAAGTAATTCTGATCTTAATGCGCTTACCGTTGAGGTAAATTATTTTTGAGATTCACAGCAAAGCAAAGATCAATATTGTGACCCAAGGGTTGCTAAATCTGTTGTTTTACTGATTGTTGCCTGTGTTTTTCAAGAAATGATTTTGAATGCCAGAAGCAAGTGATTACTCCGCTGAAAAATGTAGAGTGGAAAATTGCAGCATACAGGGCAAAAAATTAAACCTTAAATCTGGAACCTTTGTGATTGCTTATAGTCCTCCAAACTCAACTTGAAGCTTAACCCTTTAAATAAAAAATAACAATAGTAATTCACAAACTTAAAGATATAAATCCAAGTAAAGGAACATTCCACATGGAATGCTATCGATAAATCATTTTCAATTTGCTTCCTTTATGTAGGGATGTGCATAACTGAAAATTTTGTTTTGTTTAGTTTCGTTACGTTTTTAAATAATTTCGTTTTCGGAATTTTGTAACTAATTTTGTTTCGTATTTCGTTTAGTTTCGGATTGATTTGAAATTTTGAATCGATTTGAAATTTCAAATCGATTTCAAATTCAATAGTTGATATCCATTTGGTAGTTCATTTCAAATTCCATAGTTGATATGTATTTGATATTTCATTTCAAATTCTATAGTTGATATCCATTTGATATTTCATTTCAAATTCCTTAGTTGATATCCATTTGATAGTTCATTTCAAATTCCATAGTTGATATCCATTTGATAGTTCATTTAAAATTCTATAGTTGATATGTATTTGATAGCTCATTTCAAATTCTATAGTTGATATCCATTTGATAGTTCATTTCAAATTCGATATTTGATATCCATTTGGTAGTTCATTTCAAATTCCATAGTTGATATGTATTTGATATTTCATTTCAAATTCTATAGTTGATATCCATTTGATAGTTCATTTCAAATTCTATAGTTGATATCCATTTGATAGTTCATTTCAAATTCGATATTTGATATCCATTTGATAGTTCATTTCAAATTCTATAGTTGATATGTATTTGATAGTTCATTTCAAATTCTATAGTTGATATCCATTTGATAGTTCATTTCAAATTCGATATTTGATATCCATTTGATAGTTCATTTCAAATTCCATAGTTGATATCAATTTGATAGTTCATTTCAAATTCCATAGTTGATATCCATTATTCTAATTTTTCTTTTATGATGATGACACAGTGTAAAAGGAAATAAATTTGTTATATACCGTTTCGTTTTGTTTCGAATTCGTATTGTATCGATTCGTTATTCGGAAGTACTTCCGAAATACGAATTATCAAATTTTGTTCCGAATTTCCGAATTTTTCCGAAACAAATGCACATCTCTACAGTTATGTCTACGAAGTCAAAAGAAAAGGAGGATCCTTAGTAACCCTATGGCAAATACCTGAAGGACACATCTACCATCTTGGTATACACTAGAAACCTCAGCAATGGTGCTATGCTGCAAACAGGTAATGCTCTGCAATTGTTTATCCACTGCATAAAAGGAGGAATGACCCACTTCAGGTCCCTCAGGAGGGAATGTGTTCCCCAAGAAAGCCATTAGCTTGAAAGGGTGTTGGATAGTGTTAATTTAGACAACTAATAATTTTCGTCACAAACTTACTTGACTACATTTTTTCAGTGACGAAATCTAGACTATAAGTTATGATAAATAAAACTAAAACTAAAATCTGTTAGCATTGTCATTGAGAGATAAAAAATAAAGGAACATGTTAGGGAGGGACTCATTTTAATTTGTTTTTTAGTCATAATCCTGTATCTAAAACTATCAAGGATATTCAAAGAGAGCCGAATTGGCCCCGAAATTGCACCAAACAGTGAATTTCTAAATATGGTGCAATTTTGGCGCCATTCAGCTATTCAAAATTTGGCAGCTCACCAAATATTGCGGCAGTGAACTCCCCATAGAGAACCAATGGTTAATCTATTCAGGGAACACCAAACAACACCAAAATAATCCCAGTTTTTATTAAATATTTGTTCAACCGTTTATTCGTTTCACTTGCAGCAAAAAGACTATTTATTTATTATTTTAGGATTTTTTAGGCATTTTTCTGGATTTTTTCGGCCAAATTTTTTCTTATTTTAATTTAATGTCGTTCTTTTTTTTCTGTAACAGACCTTTTTGTTATTATTCATAGGACCTTATATGTTAATTCCAGGCATTTTCGTGCAGTAGAAACTTCGCAAACACCTTCTAAAAGTTTTGTGTAGTTTTTATTACCCATCCGTCACCTTTTTCCGGCGTGTGGTCGGCGCTCTGTTTGACGGGTCGATGGCTTTGTTTGGATCGATTCAGCCTTTTTGCATCGGATCGTTGGATTCATTCGGCGGGTTTTCTACGTTTTTTGGATCCATTCTGTGTTTTTTCAGGTGGTTTTTTGGATGCGTCCTGCAGGTTGTTGACGTTTTTTCTGATCGATTCGGCGGTTTTGCCGTGGTTTTTCAGATGCATTCGATGACTTGTTTCCTGCACTTCAGGGACCCTGCGGTGATTGCTGAAGTCTCTGCAGGGTCGGCGAATCTGACTCACCGAAGTGCGAGAAACGGGAGTGCACCGAAATGTCGGTTACATTTCGGGGTTCTCTGAAAAGCCCTGTATGACACAAACTATTTATTTAATTATTTATAAACTATTTTACCAGGAAGGATACATTGAGACTTATTGACATTTTTGTCAACTATTAAAAACTAGACAAACATTTTAGGGAAGGATCAACTTTTATTCAGTTTTAGTCTTAGTCCCTCGACTAAAATGCCATTTAACTTTAGTCATATTTTAGTCGAATAAATCAACACTAGTTTTGGATACTTAAGTGGTTGGCCAAAGGTCCATCGCTCATGGATTCAAATCTATTGTGGTCCCTGCCCTACAAACGAAATATGTGATTCTCACCCCTACGTTTTAGCCTAACAAGGAAAATAATAATGAACTTTATTTTTTGTGAATAACAGTCTGACAAACTCAGGTAACAATATATTAATTAAGCGTATGTATGATTAAATCTAAAACACACATTACATTTGAGGTATTGACAAAAACAATAACCCAACTTTGAAATATAATCATTATGTAATGGCTAGTGCTTTTCCCACAGCAATTCAACTATTTTTTTGTTGGGCAGGTTTAATTAAGGAAAAAAGGTATCTGCGCTCATTTCTATATAATTCTATGTGCAACATAACACTGTTAGAGGTTTTAGTTTGCTTAAATCGCCATTGAAGCGAAAGCAAAGCAGCAATGGGGCATGCAGCTGCTCAGAGGAGCAGCTTTTGGTACATTGGTTAGGACTCACTCTACCGAGAGGTGCCTTAATGGGGCGAATGAGCTTACGCTTCAATGGCCATTCAAGCAAACTAAAACCTCTGACAGCGTTTTGTTGCGCATGAAATTATATAGAAATGAGCGCAGATGACATCTTTTTTTCTTGTTATGTTTTATACATGAACTGGCTTGTTGCAGCCACTCTGGTGAGTACAGGCGCAACGCCATTTTTTCTGTAGGTTTACTTAAGGGCCTACTCGCATTTTGATTTCAGGACAAAATTTGGCTCAGTTGTCGGCATTTGCGTTTATAATTGCTAACGTAAATTCCACTTTAGAGATTAATTTCAAATTTATTCATAAACCCATTTTAAGAAAAAAAAATACCAATCAAAGAAAGGGGTATTTTTCAGGCAGGGAATCAGAGAAAATCAGATTGAGACCCTCATTTCAAAACTGGATTTTCAAATATGCATGTTATTTCTTGAAAATCATTTATGCTGCTGAAAATATGCTTTTTCAAACATCTTATGGGCCAGCTGTTTGCGGGGAACAGCATAATTTAAAATTTTTGACTCTGGCTGAATCTTAATTTTTGATTTTAATTGAATCAGACGATATTTTGGAAAAAAAATAGCAGTCGAAATCTCAATTTTTTTTTTTTTAATTTTCAAAAAAATGGCCGATGGAATTAAATCGAGCCCATTTTTTTTTTATTTGTTATAAAATTAGGGCTCTATTACATTTTTCACGCGAAAACGCTGCGCAACACGTGAATTTGTGCACCCAGCGTTAAACGTTAACGTGCGTAAATCAACGCTGGAATTACAATCCTCGTGCATTTTTTCATCCGTCGAGCAATAACGCGCATAAAACGGCCGCGCACAAACGCGCGCGCAGCAACGCTGCACGCAGAAATCAGTGTGCGGACTGTTTTTTCACGCGATTCAGCCAATCAGAATTAAGAACCACAATTGTCTCACGTTAAGTTTTTGCGCCTGTCAAAGTCAATCTGCGCATATATGCTGCATCAATAAAAAATGCACACACAACTTCTCAAATTTATTGTTTGGGTATGTGTAGAATGTGTAACTATACTTTGCTGCGTATTTTTTTTTGGGCTGGTGTATTCCGTTTCGGCCAGGTTGATAGAATTTGCCATTAACACCAGCTTTTAGGAGTTGCTAAAATTATGCGCGCAAAGGCTGTGCGTTACAAACTGCGCATAAATTGTAATACCATCTGCGTACCAGCGCACAAACGCATTTGCGCCCACAATGTTAAATATAGGATGTGCAACGTACAGTAAGCTCGCAGAGTTCGCCCAGGTTCACCCGCGGTAGACGTATATGCGCGTTTGTTGCGCTGACATTGTAATACGACGTTCAGCGCAAAGGATTTTGCCCCTCGCGTTAATGTGTTTTTGCGCGGGCGCAAACATATGCGCGAAGAATGTAATAGGGCCCTTAGACTTTTATTATAATTATATCAAACAGAATCAATAAGGTAATTTTTAAAAAGTTTTAAAAAAATAATACAACCACCATGTATTCAGCAAAACCGCTTCAAGAATAACCAGCAACTTTTTGCGGGTATGTATTTTCTTAACCACTTCACTGCGGAGGACGCGCTCAGCGCGTCCACCCGCAGTATCGTTCCTTGCGGAGGACGTGCTGAGCGCGTCCTCCCTTTGGGGCCAGCGTTCGGCCGGGTTCCGGCCGATCGCTGGCCCCCCCGGTGCGGGCTGACATCCTCGATGTCAGCCCAGCACCCGGAACCGCCGCCGGAGTAATTACCTAATTCAGGCGCGCCCCCGCATGTGCGGAGGAGGCGCCTGAAAGGGAGGGGGAGGGAGGTCCTTCGGACCTCTCTCCCTCCCGATTGGCGGCGTGCAGGGGGTTAACCCAGGCACTGTTTGGAAGGGCACAGCCTGCCCTTCCAAATGGTACCTGGCATTAACCCCATGGGGGCCGGATCACGAATCGGCGCCGAAAAGCGCCGGTTCGTGATCCTTTCCCGGAGCCTGCCGACATCTTCGATGACGCCAGTCCTGGAGTTAACCCCTAACTAATGAACCCCCTATCTACCGATCCGTGGCAGTTAGGGGTTAATGCTTGGTATTGTTGGATCGGCCAGAGCATGGCCGTTCCAACAATACCAAACATGAGTATGAAATTTATTTTTTTTATTTTTTTTAAAAATATTTTTAAAAATTTATAAAAAAAAATAAACAAGTTTTTTTTTCTTTTTTTGGTTCCTTAATGCAGCAATATTGTTCCCATTTCAATTATAATGTGAACAATAATGCTGCACTAACGATTTTTGTATGCGGTGCGTTTGTTAAAAATCGCGTAATTTTCCCCCAAAAAAAATGTAACGAGACCCCATCTCTAATTTTTTTAACAAGCGCACCCCATACAAAATATAACCGCTATTGCTCGCATGTTAAAATGTGAAAAAAAAACACTTTACACGTTGTAAATTATTGAAAATTCATATTTTATTGCATTTTTTGTTATAATATACAGACAGGTCATGACGTATACATATAATAATGACATATTATGAATCTGCCGAGTCTGACGGAAAGAACGATATATATTATGTCTGGGTCATATACTAAAATAAGCCTTCAAAACGCGTTTAAACATGATGAGCAAAACCGGTAAAAATGACCTCAGCACAGAGGCGGGAAAAGCCTCAGCAGCGAAAGGGTTAAAATGCCGTGTTGTTTTCTTTTTTGTGTTAATCCATTCCTAGTTAATACTGCCAAGCATTTCACATCACCTGGAAACTGTAACAGATTCCGCATCAGCAGGATCATCTGGTAACGGTATGCGGCAACGCCGGCAAGCTTGTTTGCAAAGCAGCATAAAAATCAGAGTTGTGTATCACATTTATGTCGTTTTTTTTTTAATGTGAAAATCGTTACAGATGGGCTACACCTTCAAATCGTCAGGCGTAGGAGTATCATTTGTATTACATGAGCCTAATCAAAGGCTCTTAAGTTGTGACATGTGCAAACTCACTTTGATCTTTGGAGAAGGAAGTGATTTATGTCGAAGAAAAGACAGGAGCCTTCTACAACATGTATTTTACAACAATTATCCAAATTTGTGCAATTAAACTTCAACTGAACTCCTCAAGTCAGTTACGCCATTGATTGGGGTAATAGTCTTAATCATCATTAGTCAAACAGGCTCATAGCCCATTTGAGATGTAACTCACAGAATAATGAACGTGTGTTATAAGTCTTATAACACTCACCCTCCTGTAACGGAGCGAGCCGTACAACGTTCACGTCACGAGAGCCGACGTCTGTCAGGCCTCTATTGCAGAAATCCCCAAATGACTTCAAAAGCATTGTTGGCCTACACGGTTTACATGGCTTAAGAGAAATTAAACACTTGTTACATTCGTCATGTTTGTCAGACGCACAATACGGAGGCCTTGGTTAAAATTAAACTAAAGATTAAATAGCAATTGATCCGATATGAGAGAACATTTCGTAACATCCACACATAGTAATTGCTTGAGTACTGCGAGAGAATACAAAGTATTTCTTCAGTCGGGTCACATTTCTCCACCTCTGGTGTGATGAGTAGAACTAGGCTTGTGCACCGATTTTTTTTTCGGTTCGATTTGGTTCGATTTGTTCAGATGTTTAAACTTTTCGATTCGGCTCGTTTCGACCGATTTCTGTTTCGATTCGGTTCGGTTTGGTTCGTTTTACGTGTACATTTTTTTTCGGAATATCGACCATTTTTCGTATTTTCGTGTCACTTTGCTCGTTTTTTGTATCGACTTTTCGGAAATTTTGGAAATTTTCTTTTTATCGGAACTTCTGTTCTCCTCGTTTCAAAGTGTCTACAATAATTCTGGCGATTCTATCGTGTTTTTTTATTAAATAAAGATCCTTTTTTTCTTATGAATAATTGAATATACATTTCACAACTTTATTTAATCATATTAAAATGGTATGAAAGCCAAGGAACAAAAAAAATGAACAAACCGATTTAAAAAACGCTAAACTGACCCGAATGCTACAAGAAACAAGTGATACGCATTTACAAATACAAAATTTACAGAATCAGCGATATAACCGATAATAGTTAATTATACGATTTCCAGAATTACCGAAATGGAACCGAAATCATGAATGGAACCGAAATCATGAATAGAGCAAAAATAAATTTCGATTTGACACATTTCAAGTCCATTCGAAAATTCCGAAATTTTTTCGTTTCGGCTCGGAAAAGTTTTCCGATCTATCGGTTTTCGGGTCCGATCCGATTCGGAAATTCGGCGGAATCCGAAGACACGAATCCGGAAATTTCATGAAAATTCCGAAATTCCGAAACCCGAAACGCACATCCCTAAGTAGAACCAGAGTGAAATGTGTTTAGCAGCACAGATGTCTCTAACTTACTAAACCAAGTTGATGCTGTCAGTTCATCGATGCCATAACACAATGCAGGGTAACACAAAGTTGTTACTTTTAAGTGGATACTCTGTAAAGTGTAAACATAGGAGTTCTTCGGGCTGCTCCTCCAAGCTCATTCCTCAAAGCAGGTCCGGTGAAAAGCTATTTTGGCACTGGTTGACTTCAATTTAAAGATATGATAACAGCACAGAATGAGGAGGGGAATGGTACTATGGGTGCCGAAGGGATACTTCAAGGGAGTGGTAGAGGGATGTGATATGTTTTGACTAGAATTTTCATCTCCAGTTTGATGATTAAGCTTTTCATCCAGTGCTTCATCGGCACAATGGAGATGGCAGGCCATTTTGCTTCTCAAGGGTCATTAAAGCTGGGGCTACACGGAGTGCACATTTGTTGGACGGGGAGGTAAAATCCATGTCCATTGCAATGTGCATTGAAAGTACCCAACTCGCTTTATGTGGTCCTCCAAGTTGAATCATCGAAATGCTACGACGGATGCTGGGAGGATCACAACGGATGCACTTTGTGCATTTGTGTGGCCCTAGAGTTAGCCCAAAATCTGCCACTTGATGCTTGTAGAATGAAGGCACACACACATAATTACCCTTAAAGGAATAGCAGGTTGCAGCTGTTGCACGCAGGACGATGAGTATGATGTCCACAATCAGTCTTGCGCCAACATTTTTTGATGTGTAGACCAGTTTATATCTCAGAAACACTTGTTAAGGGGGTCTTGTGGTATATCTCAGAGCACCGAAATTCCGGTGGAATAACCCTGTTAGTTTCACTTATAATCTTCAAGAATGGAGCACTGTAGATCACATGCACGAACAGCTGCTGTAAAGCTACATAAGTCACATTTTAGAATACCTAAAACCTGTGTAACAGATCTAGATATGTCGGATTATTGGTTCTCCATGAAACATAAAGGAATGGAGGAATATATAAGGCTGTAGCAACTTATTGTACTCAATGTACTTATAATAAAAAGAGTAGAGTGATCCTTGTACAGCATGGACATGTGGCATAAGCAATAAGATATATGGTATAACAATTTACAGTCAAAATTTGGCCAATTTGTTATTTTAAATTTTGTTGAAATTCAAGTTTTTTTATAGATTTGCAAATAAGAACAACAAAAGGAATCCAACAAAAATCATGCTTCACAACAAGAAACTGAACGGCATGAAGGCGTGGATGAAATAATGAATGTATTGAAGAACATTATCTTGCAACAAGCTTAGCATCAGATAAATTGAAACATCGATTTGAGTCCTTAGGGTCATATCATTAAAGAGGTAGATGAGATTCTATCACTCCTCATCCCTTGCCACACTTGTGATGTTTCTCCTTTTAACTATCATCACTGCTGTTCCCTCCCCTGTCTCCTCTACCCAATAGGCTGGGTCGTGTGGTCAAAAAGACAACTGATGTATCCAGGACCTTATCCTTGTTTATCTATATATGTTGGTGCTCTGTTACACTGTGAGGCCTTGTCTATTGACTTTGTGTCTTTCATGTAATGCTGATGCAAGATTGTGCTGTAACCTGTATCAGGAGACTCTCAAGGAAGTTCAAGGTGCCGATCCTTTAGGACGGGTGCACACAAGGTGTTTTCTTCTGCGCACTAGCATGCGTTAAAAAGGACGCACTTCATGACAGAAGCGATGGTAGACGCCAGACGACACGTTAATTTTGACGCACGTCATAAAAACTGAATTTGAGATGAATGAAAAAAATTTGACATTCAGCACGCGGCCAACGTCGCGTCAATTCTAGCGCAACAGCCTTGGTGTTTCCATGACGGACGTCTTTAGCACGCATTATGCGTTGCGCACGTACTATGTGTGTTCTTCTCTATCCGCGTAATTATATGCTACAACGCACGTCATAAAGAATGTCATAACGCGCACTAGTGCGCAGAAAAACGCCTAGTGTGCACCCGGCCTTACCTGGACATTCTTTTACTGTTATTGGGACTTTTTCTTTTTTCTGGAAAAGGACACTTGCCTTGGACTTTCCCTCTGTGGTTTGCCAATGGAGTCCACAGTCCACAGTTAAAACATATTTTGGCAGGCTACTAGAGTGTGTGCAGACAAAAAGCAGACCTCCAGGGTGAGCTAATGCAAAGTTTCGATCATTCCAGCCTTAAGAACGATTAAGGCCGGAGTGGCCGAAATGTCGCTTTGGTTCACCCCCGAAGGTTTGCTTTTTACCATATTTTCCTCTGCAACCGCTCTAATTGCCTGCCTAAATTTATTTCTGATTTTAAGCAAAGAAATTAATTTAAATTTAAGATTAACTTAATTAATATTTCAATGAAATTTTGAAAACATACAGGGTTATTCAAAGAGATTCGAAAAGTCACAGCACGTTCAGTGACTTTTCGTTCTCTTCAATTCGGTGTATTCAGCAAACACCACAGGGTCCCTGAATTGCAGGGAAAAGCTGCCGCAAACCCGACGAAAAATCACCGCAAAACCCAGCGAATGCACGCCGAAAACCCTCAAAAACATCTGGATTAACCTGCCGAAAACCACAGAAAAACCCGAACAGGAGCCGATCGCAGCCTTCGACACAGCAGAAGAGGCAGTGAATAAATTAGCAAAACAGTTTGTATGAATGTGTGAAAGTGAAACGCTGTTTGCAAAGAAACTACCGAGCGAAAATGTCTGAAATTTACATATGAGGTCCAGGGAATGATAATAAAGAGGGCTGTTACAGAAAAAATAAGTAAACTTAAAAAATTTTTAAAAAAAATCGGACTTTTAAAAATAAAAAAAAATTACGAAAAATGCTTAAAATATCCTAAAAAATCTATAAATAAAGAGACTCTTTACTATAGAATTTTATAATGAACGGTTTATTAGATATTGAATTAAAACGGGAATATTTTTTTTTTTTTAAATTCAAAATTTTTTTTATTTTGAAATATGTCATCATACAAATAAGCGTAGAGTTAGGGCCTCGCAGGGCCGCACAAGGTCATCTGCAATAACTCAGCATAAAGAAAATAAAGAAAAACAATATATGGACATCTATAAAGTCGTCAAAGAGTAACAATAGGACAGCAAAAAATATCCCCAGGTGGGGGGTCTCATCTATAGATAAGCAACAAAACTTCTTATAAGTCACATAGAGAAATATTAGAGTCAGGTAGCAAAAACTAAGCATCAGAAAATAATATTCAAAGAGTCCTCAACCAACAACGCAGAGAGTGTGGGGGTAAAAGGGGAAAAATAAGGGGGGGGGAACCGGGGGAGGTGAGAAGATGGCGGAGGCCAGAACCGTGCCAGCCCTGGCAAGGTCCCGTGGGCCGAAAAGACCACGTGGATGCCATGGGGAGTAAGTGGCACCTGGTCCGGGTACTTGGGGATGACGCCGGACACTAGGCCGCAGCTGCGCCCTCCGAGGGCTCCCGGATAGGCCATCAGAAACAAAAAATGTGTGTGGGGGGTGACAAAAATAAAAAATAAAATAAAAAAATTATACTCATATAAAGTCTCAGCAAATGTCAGTTTCATCTCAGCATGGAAATCTTGGGAAGCATAAGAGATGTTAGTCATCAAGCCGGGTCGAGTGGGTTCAGGGTAAGCAACAGAGCATGAAAGTCCTCTTCAGCCCATGTCCCTCCAAAGCGCGAAGCCTGAGCAGCCGAGCAGAAAGCCATCAAGCCCACACCAATCCCCCGCTGCGTCGCGGACGTCACCAAGGTCCATATTCGCAGCCCATGCAGGCCCCCCAAAGAGGAGCGAGGTCTGCTGCTTCATCTGCTGCCGAACTACAATTCGGCCCCGAACGGTGACCCTTCGAACAGGAACCGCATGCAGCCCCAGCACAGAAGTTTGGGTGAGGGTCTCAGGGTGTGCCTGCAATAAAGACAGCAATTGGGGGTACTCCTCCTTCTGGTGTTGATCGGGTTCAGGGGGCTCCGATAGCAGCGCATCTGCCGCCGCACAGTCCATTGATCTGTGGCCAGCCGCCATCTCCGGACCAGTCCACTGCTCCCCCACAACCTCGTGCGAGGTATCCGAGGACAGCAGGGATTCCGGGGAGCCACCCACTTCCCGCTCGGCAACAGGGCCCGCCAAGGCCGCCACTCCGCATTCATCAGCTCCGTGTCCCGGAACCTCTCGGCCGCTCCTCAGGACCGACATGATCCGGCGCCAGGTACCTCTGGTCAGCGGCTGCTCATCATCCCCCATCTCTAGCAGCACAGCTTCTAAGCTGGAGAACACTGCCTCCAGACCTACGGCAGAGGGAGACGGCAGAACAGCCGAGTGCTGAGCCATACACCCGACAGCCTCCTTCAGCGCACGGTGATCCACAGAAGCTGGGGGACGTGGGCCCACCATCGCCCCAGCCACCTTCCAGGTAAGGGTCGTCGAGGCCGGCAGAGGCACCGCAGCATAGGGAAACGTGCCCAAACGAGGTCGAGAAGGGATCTCCGGCCTGGCATCGCAGCAGGCTCTCGGTCTAGGCTGCTTCCCGGTAGTAGGCCCCAAGATGGCCGCCGGGAGTTGTCGTCGGGCACAAAGCGACAGTCTCTGGTCCGGGGGGGGGACAATACGGGCCCCGGACATCACGACACCGGTGGCCAGCTGCTCCAGCCTCCAGGGAAATAAAGCACAGCAGATAAAGTCGTCTAGGGGACCAGGCAAGGGAGAGACGGGTCGGAGCTCCGGAGACACGCGTCTTCTCCCATTCACAGCTGGCCACGCCCCCAACGGGAATATTTTTAACATTGAAGCCTATGGGATTCTCCTGAATAAATTTGCCGAATTAAGCCACCGAATGGCAGGGCATTTCGGGAACCTTTCACTGCTGGTTTGTGTTCTCTGAATAAGCGAAGCAGTGCTTTTTTGTGGGGATTTCACTGCCCTCGAACAGGCACCGAACAGGCACCGTATGTTCAGGCAATTCGCTAGGATTTGGCGAATTGTCTGCTCTCTGGATAGCCGAATGGCCAAGAAAGGTAACCGAACGCTGATTTTCAGCATTCGGTTACCTTTCTCAAGCAATTTGGATCTCTTTGAATAACCCTGTAAATCAAGGCTGTCAAACTCCCGCCCCCCAGATGTTTCTGAACTACAACTCCTTTGATTCCCTGGCTATCTATTCAATTGAAGGAATTCTGGGAATTGTTGGCATCAACATCTGGGGGGCCGTGAGTTTGACATCCCTGCTGTAAATGATTAGAATTTCCAGGTAAACCAAAAATTAAGAACTAAATTACACTTCCCGGCCAAAAAGGAAAGTCACATGCTCTAATATGTTGTCGGACAGCCTATTGCTTTGATTACATCACACATTCGCCGCGGCATCTTATCGATAAGCTCATGCAATGTACACAATGTACAATGTAAATGTACAGCATTCATTGCATGCAGAGTCTCAATAATTTGTGGCCAAGATCTTGTATTGATGACGGGAGAGTCGCAGCGCTGCGTAAAGTCTTCTCCAGCACAGTATCCCAACGATTCTCAATGGGGTTAAGGTCTGGACTGTGCGGTGGCCAATCCATGTGTGAAAATTATGTCTCATGCTCCCTGAACCTCTCTTGCACAATTTGAATCCTGGCATTGCCATCTTAGAATATGCCTACTGTGCCATCAGGGGAGAAGAACCCATTAATGGGAAAACCTGCCCATTCAGTATATTCAGGGAGTCACATGACCTCACTTTTAGGGCACATAACGTTGCTGAACCTAGAACTGACCAAATGAAGCGACAACCAGATCATAACAGGCTTATATGGTAGGTGGTGACTTTTTTTGACCAAGCAATGTATTTGCCAATGCTCAAAAATTTACTATCTTGCTCAATTCCCAATAGTTTACCAAAGACATCGGGAACGTTCAGCCAAGGGATGTGGCAGCATCTGAGGAGCAGAAGCTGAGGTTGCCCAAGTTTCAAGGACTGTTTGCCATCCGTAACCTAGCAGCTTTGTTGCATCATCAAAGACTTTAGTCAGATAAGCGTACTACGTGGCGCCTACAACATGCCTCCAGAAGTCCGTCGTAGTGTTTCGACAGGGCAGGCCACACGTTGTAGCGTGGGCACAAGATGCGCGCTACAAAAAATGTGCTGAAACCCTCCCCGTTGAAACGCTACGACGCGCGTTCGACGGGGTTGCAAAGCACATTCCTCCATGGGAGGATCAAGCTTTGCAGCACTGAGCACACTAACTGCGCTCAGCGGGGTGGCCACATGGGTGCCTGAGTGGAAGGAATGTCCACCCTCACAGACGTTTCCTCCACTCTGACACCGGCCTTAAACAATCACTTTTCCGACTTCCGATTCTTGAGAAACGTGAGTTAACAGGCATCTTTTATATGGTAAAAACCAAACACAAAACACAGTTTTTCCAACTGAGGTACTTAGCATAAATAGATTTAAAATTCTGCCATGAAAATGAAAAGTATCGACGCAGATGGTTTCACACGCTACGAAATTAACATTTCAGATGACAGCAGGTTAGAGATATTGAGACTGGTGATAAAAAAACGGCAAATTAAAAAAGTGTTTGTTTATTTTCCACCATCATTTGCGGAAACAATTTATTTTTCTTGGTAATATCGTCATTACAGGGGGTCTCATTTTACTAGCGGTGATGAATTTGCAGGAAGGATCTCTGCAATTTGTTTCAATTGGGAGCCGATGAGAGATTGTCAGGCAGACTTTTTTTTTTTGCCAAAGGCCATCAGCTTCGCCGGCTCATAGGCTGTAGTGAGCATCATCCTCAATCCAGTGCTTCACGGCATAGCGCAAATGTGCTCTGTACGCGTCCTGTTTGCCGCTTCATTAGTATTCCAAAGGAGCCGTACATGAAGATTTTGCCTGCCTGCACTCTAATTGCTTTTGTTGCTGTTTCAACAGCCTATAAAATCAGATGACAATTGCCTCGTCTCCATATTGTGTTTCAGATTACTGTCCACCCAGAAAGCAATGTGTCTCATTTTTCCCGACCACTCGGTTCTGTTTTCCACGGGTGCATTTGCAGCCTAAGAAATGCAGAGATTGCTTTAACCCCTTCACTGCTGAGCTATTTCACCCCTGTGCTAAGCTAATTTTTACTGGTTTCGCTCATCATGTTTAAACACAATTTTAAGTCATGTTTTATTGTACGACCCAGACATATTATATATCTTTTTTTACGGCAGACTCTGCAGATTCGGAATATATCATTATGATATGTATCCGTCATGTCCTGCCAGAATGCAATAACAAAAGTTTTTAAAAAAATTGGAATTTCCATTAAATTTCAAACATCTACAGCGTGTAAAATAATTTTTTAACACTTTATTATCAAAGCCTTTGCGATTATATATTCTATGGAGTACGCGTGTTAAAAAAACTTAGAACTGGGAACCAGTTACTTTATTTTTGTAGAAGACACTCGATTTTAGATAAAGATGAAAAAAATATATTTTTCGTTAGTGCAGCATCATTGTTCACATTATAATTTAAAAGTGAACAATTGTGCTGCATTTATAAATTTTTTATTTATTTTATTTATTTTTATTTATTTATACATGTTTTAATCTTTTGTTTTACACTGAACATGGTCATGTTTGGCCAGGTCATGGCCTTTCCAATGATACCAAACATGACCAGGATCCTTTGGACCCCCTATCTCCACCATAGGTGGCAGCTAGTGGTTAATTCCCTAACTGACTGCATCGTGTCCATGAGCGATGACATTAGTAGGCAGGGGGAGACCTTGGAGGCTTGGCTGACATCTAAGATGTCAGCCACCTCTGGGACAGGACCGCAATCCAGTACCTATGTGGTTAAAGAAAGGCATTGCTGGAAAGGGCAGCCTGTGCCTTTCTTTCTTCTCTGGCCTTTACTGATGGGGAAAGAGAGGGATCCAAAGGACCCCCCCTCTCCTTCAGGTACTCTCCCTGCTCTGGTGGGGGGTATCTGAAACAGACGCCATCGCGCCCGGCGCAAAGACATCAGTGAACTGGCTGGGCTTCCGGAGGGGGGCAGACATTCAAGATGTCAGCCGGAACTGGGCGACCACAGTGATTGGACGGAATAACAGCTATTCGCAGCTGCAAAGTGAGGATGAGCTCAGCATGTCGTCCACGTACTGAGCGCTAGAGAGATGACGTGCTGAGCACGTCCTTTGCAGCCAAGTGGTTAAACCTGTTCATAATTCTGAACTGCCTAGGATACTTTTTTTCTTTAATATAACTCCCTGTGTCATGAAAGGGGCACACTAGCCACCTTAACCACATTAAAGTACCTGCTAAGTCATGGTGGTAGGATTCCCCCTCCCCATATTTTTTTGGTTGCTGTGACTGCCCCTCAAATCCCCTTTAAGTAGTTGATTTCACCCAAAGGCAAAACTGAACCAGTCAATGGGAATGACTAAGGTCTCCTGACTGTGATGGAAGCCAAAAACCTGCCTACAGTTGGCCCAAGCCTTCATCATCACCTTGCCAAACATTGAAGCAGCAAGCCATTAGGGGGAGAGGAGTGTTCTTCAAATACCCAGTAGAAACCTCCAACCTTTACATTAGGAGAAAAGTCAAGGAGTAACAAGTGGTTGCTGGGACAGCCAAGAGCTGGCATGAAAAACATTATCATAAATACTAGAGAGGTGCGTTTTGTTTCATACTGAATCAAAATTTGGATGAAATTGACCTATTTAGGAAGCACTTCCAAAATACAAATCGACTCCATCCAAATTTACGAATCGGTCTGATAATACGAATCACTGTAACAAAAAAATACCGAAACGAAAATGATCTGAAACTAAATAAAAAAAAATCAAAGTAATGCAAAACAAAGCAATGGGTTAATGGCATCTCACAGGGCACAGTATATCCCAGTCAGGCGTTAATGGGCAACTCACAGGGCACAGTATAACCCAGTCAGGGGTTAATGGGCAACTCACAGGGCACAGTATAACCCAGTCAGGGGTTAATGGGCAACTCACAGGGCACAGTAAAATGTAAAAAAAGCTGAAAAAATATGGAGGACCATTCCCTTGCAGCTGAAACCTATTTAGCACCATGGAAAGCAGCTGCTAAGGGGGAACCGGTGCCCCAAGCAGCTGCTTTCCATGGTGCTGAATAGGTTTCAGCTGCAAGGAAAGGATCCCCTGTATCTTTTTTGAAAAAAATTTTTTTGTTTTTTTAATCATTATAAGATAAAAATCAATCCAACAATGAAATACTGATTGTCCAAATTAAGGACTCATTCCGAAATACAAATCATCATTTCAAAATACGAATCGTGAGAACATAACGAATAAACCAAAATGAAAAAACATTGGATCGAAACAATCCGAAACGGAAAAAGAAAACGGACCGAGAAGATACTAAACGAAAAATTTGGCTGTGCACATGTCTAATAAATATCCCTCAATGGCTGCAATTTTAAAGTCTTGCCTCAATTCTTTGACTAAAATAGAGAACATGAGAGGTGTAGTTCAGCACCATCAGAAGCGGTCCCGAGTTTTCTCTATGTTCTTAAGAATCAAATAATGTATAGTATAGTATAGTATTTGAGTATCCGTTGTGTTATATAAAATTATATTTGTACTGTCGACCCATCTACTTATTTAATGTTTTCTTCAGGTCCATCAAATATAACAAGTAGTCTCAATGCTAACTCCATCAAACGTATCCCTCTACTTTCCCCCGCAGAGATACGTGGCTGCGGGCTGCAATGTTTCCAGCAGTACATCTCCAGCCCCACAGAGAGCACATGCTTTGAAGCATACAAATATCTCTTCAAGCAGTACAGGGGGCTCAATGATCTCTTGGTCAATTTGTTAAGAGAAGATGAAGAGCTCTGCTACGCCTGACCCTGGTGCATGAGACAGGTCAAGGAGCAGAAAGAGACACCAGACAGATTAAAGATGTTGCCGAGGCAGCTTCATTGATGCAAATGTATTAAGACATCATTCCTGCTGTTCAGATACAATGTCATATAATGGCTGGGGGTGACATGGGGGATGGACGGCTAAAATCAGTTTACATTAGTGTATATGAAGGGCCTCTTGAGCATGTATATTTTGGCAGTTTTGTGACTCTTGCGTTCACTGGCTTTCATTTCCCACATTTCTTCAAATCTTTGGCCTATGGACTCCAGTATTATTACTTATCTGCATTCTTCAGCTAGTCATAGCTCCCTCAGTGTTATGGCAACTTTTTGCTAATATTAGTATTTTTAGTACTCTTGAATACGATTTCCGCATATGAAATAGGTTTCAGAAACAAGAAAAGAAAAACCTCTATGGTTATTTATGTACCACCAATTGTTCAATGAAGAATGGTGGTTTTGCTTTAACAACTTTTGGGAAACTAGGGTGAACCAAGTACGGTGAAACCATTTTGAATTCCCTATTTAGGGAACAACCATTGCTACAGGTTTCACTGTTCTTTCCATCATAATTTCTCACCATTTGTGTATCGTAATTCTCATCATTGTTTTGATGGAGTTTCCACTCGTACTTCCATTGAAGTTCCTGGTTAAGATCTCTTCAGTGTAGATTTCACTGTATCAGCTGTTTTAGCTAATGTTATCCAGTATTTTTTCACTCATAGCTGGAGATCTGCTGTTGTTGAATTTTGTCTTCTCTGGGTATCTGCAGTTCACCGTAGCTGCAACGACAATGATTTTTACCAGTGTTTGAAACATTCACTAACTGCCAGTTAATATCGGCAGTTGGGTTGTTATTATTATTATCATTTATATAGTAACACCAGTTTCCACAGTGCTTTTGTAATGACTGAGGGGGACCTGGCTAGACATGGAACAGGAGGGTGTGAGCTCTATTGCAGTGTACAAACATGAACCGAGAACAGAAAGTAAATAAAGGAATATATTTACTAAAAAAAAACTAAGACAGCAGGTTTACAGAACAAAATATACATAAACCCAGAAATCAGGGAACTGAGCAAACCCTAAGCAGAAACCCAAATACTGAAAACAAAAGCAATGCAGGATGAAAGGGTTAAACTGAACTCAACAGGGGAAATACAAGACATGGAGGAGACCAGGAGAGAGACAGGATAAAGCTAGGACACAATGAGGAAATAGCTTAAACTGAGGGCACAGATAGGACTGATAATAACACAGAATGCAGAACAAACTAGACTAGACTAGACCATGAATCACTAGGAGGCTTGGATCAGAAAGAGTACCTAACACGATGAGCTCCAGAACAAATGAGGCAGCGTCCTTCTTTGGGTGCGGCCTGCTTTTAAGCACATGAGTTCATTAGCAATTCAGTCCAGGTGTGTATGTCCAGGCTAGACATCAGGAAGTGATTGAATGTCCAGAACTAAGGTGCATAGTTCAAAGAAGCCAGAGGTGGTGCCAGATACACTTAAAGTTCAGAACTTCACTGGCAATGTCCACCTCAGCCAGAGGGGGCACAGGACGTAACAGCTTTGCAGCAACCAATGGGAACGAGACAAAACTAAGGCAAACATAGGAACAGAAGCAAGAGAATCCTGCTCGGATGAGTTTACATTCTGGAGGAGTTGGGGTGGAGGAAGACAATAGGAGTTTTATTGGTTGTCAGGATCACTAGCACTAGTATTACAGAAACAATTGGACAAGGAGTGGGCCTCTAACATGATGTGCCGGTAGGTGAGGTGAGGGATAGGTCGCCATCCGTAATGTTATATGCTAATCTGAAGAGATGGGTTTTAAGTGATTTCTTGAAAGCCCAAAGTTTAAATAAAAATGTAATTAAATAAAACATGTTGCCTCCTCTTCTGCTTAACTTATTTACAGGGAGTGGGCTAGCAAGAGGATAATCAGGTTTCCCTAGTGGATTTCCCTGCACTCTACCTAGTACCATACTAATTGCTCCCTCAGTGATGAGGCACGATGCCCTTACCAGCCCCAGATGCTGCAGCCCACCGGGTAGTTTGTTGGTATTCTGGTAGGCCCGTCTTGGGTGGCATGGAGGGACTCATACATTTGGGACACTTATAAAAGCTGCCCAGGGATTGGCAAGGGCAGGGTCCCCTGAAGCCATGAGGCACCTGAACATATTATGGGCTGTCACGCCCTGGTGGTGGCCTTTGATGTATTTAAAAAATATACAGTATATCTTTATTTTTTTCCCTTTCAAAATAAATGCATTTAGTGCTTGGTTAACCAAATAACACGACTAAACTAGTCTTCCTCTTCACTTCACACCTAAGCAAAGCTAAAAATGTCATCAACCAAAATATAGGCCTATGCAGTAAATGCTCTCCTTTCCTCACACTGTCCATCTCTCCTACCTCATTCCTTATCTACTCCCCCCAGTCTCTGCTCATTCTTATATAGATAGATCACCTAAAGAAAGTAATAAACAGGTTACTTAGCACCAGCTGGTATGATAAATAGCTTGTATATATTGTATCATATCTCTCTGCCTATAATTATTCATCCATGCAACAAAAACGCATCACAAGAGGTGAAACTCAGGAGAACGTCTTCATGTATCATCATAACTTGTAAGGATTATAGAGGGTCATTTGTTTCTGCACTAGAGCTATTTCCAGTAGTATTAAGCAGGATGAGGAGTAGTACATTACTTAGATTGATGATTAATGAACACGCCATGGTTTTATGATCAACATAGAATTCCAGATAAAGTAATCTCAATAACATTGTATCTCAGCTGGGTTACCGTAAAGGAGATATGAATATTGGAGTCAGTCCATGGTGTCTATGGCTTGTTTTTATATATATGTTATTTTTTGTCAGGTTCTTGCTCATTTGAAATCCATTCTTCTGGCATCGGTTTCCTGTTGGGCCAAATATTTTTGAGAGTGCATTCTTATGATGTTCTGAAGTTCTCATTTTCAAGTGATGTGCACTGTCAGCAAAATACATAGTTATGACAGCAAAGGCACATTGATATACAGGTTGAGCACCCTTTATCCAGAATTCTAAAATACAGAAGACTCCAAATATGGAATTTTTGAAGCCACCCGGATTTTAGTGCTGCTGATCTAGAGGCGCTCCAGTAGGGTGCTACCACTTGAAAACTTGGCTCCCGAGTACTGTGGCAGACCGTGGCACAAGCTGGAAGCCTCAGCATATGACATGCAGCTGGGAGACACACTGATCCCATGTCCACGGAGTAACCTGGCATAGTGCTCCCTGTGTGTGTACATGCTGGTGGCTGAAGCAGGAAGAGGATCTTGGCTTTTCCACCATGATCTCCTTTTGCTAAACCATTGGATCCTTCTGTTTTCTGAAATCCAGAGGAATCCAAAATCCAGAATAAGGGCTGCTCTCCCTCTATAAACATCTTCTTGCCTCAATATATTCAAAGAATAGAACATTGCCATGTCTCATTGAAAAAAAACACACCTTGACCGAAACAAGGGAATGGTTGAGAAGTACGCGTGACATCACTTCCATGACAAGCAACCCAAACGACTTTATCATACTTGCGTACCTGGTATGTGAATGCATTCAAAGAAGGGGATGTTGATCTTGTTTGTCCACAGCATAATTCCATCTACGTTTTGGTTGTTCCTTATCTGCTACACTACAAAGAGCATGGCGGTTGACTGTCTGTGATTATTTACAGTTTGTAATTAGCAAGTGGTTCTTGGATACATAATCTAATAATATTAGCTGCATACACCTGGGCGCCACCATTGCCTATCTCCTATAGGTTGACTCTTCTGGTCTCACTTGACAGGTGAACAATTGCAGTGTCACAAAGGGGGTACCTGGCACGCACCACAGTGAGGCCCTGGTTCATGGGAAAGCCCCAATATGCAGATACCAGATACAGAATAGCACTGAGAGAATACAGTATAGCAAAGGACCTTTGCACAGCAAGATACCAAAGCAGACCTGACCTGAAAGACCGGACCGTAGAGATGGCCAGATCTGCTCTATAGAAAATAATACCAAGAAGCTGTGCAGAGTCTATAAATATATACAGATGGCAGAACACAAATAAACGGTACAGCCAAGGATTATGCAGGGACGTGGTCAAGACAAGGGGAAAAAGCCAGGAGTTAGAACCAGAGTACGAAATACATATGCCAGGGATCCAGAACCGGGAGGGAAGTCAGCCAGGCCAAAGAGTCAAAATCAGGGAATCAGAATAACATACACAGCAAGGAGCTCAGAACACAGCAGACTGGATACAGGCAAACTGGAACAAAATGACAGAGCAATGGGATATGGGCCCATTGCTTTAAATAGGGAGAGGATCAGGACAAAGACCAACAGGTGAGCTAAACAGACACAAAGCAATTAACCCCTGGGCTACTACCTAGGAAAAGCAACTACAGGAACGCATGGGAAAACAGGTATAATGAATACAGAGGGCAGGGGGACAGGGCTTGAGCGCCGAAATGTGACAGGCAGCTCTGAGTGGACCTCAGATTGTCATGCCATGGCTATTACCAAGATGGCAGTGACCTATATGTAGATAATACTGTCATGCTTTAAAGCAATAATGTCATTTTACTGAATGCCAATTTCATTGAATTCAATACCAGTACGATCCTTTGTTGTGGCATCAAAAAAAAGTGATGTTTCAGCCAACACTGGCTTTTATCAAACCTCTTGACAAAGGCCAGGCTTAACTGAAACGTCACCGTCTTTTGCCGCAGTTCAGGATTACTCTGTTATTTCAAGAATATGCTGGACATCTGTCTAATCTTGAAATTGACGGCAAGCATTGTGTGGGTTGTGTGCGTACAAATAGAATCGTGAGCAATGTTAGACAATTTTACAGTATTACCTGTAAAATTATTTTGTGAATAAAAAAAGTCTAATTTACCTATTGTGATATAGCCACCGGACACACATACCAGTGCTTTGGTTACTTCTTTATTGTGCAGCCATTGCAGGGTATAATATGAACAAATACAAAATAAACAAATACAAAATAAACACCTACTCCGGGATGTGGAGGCTAACTTCACATTGTAACATATCTGTCTAACATGTTGGACGGCTAAGCCGTTTACCAACTGATAAAGGCAAAATATTGTCTAACTTCCTCCTGGACTCAGGATTAGGTTTCCTTTCCCTCACCACCCTGCACACAAGACTGCTGTCTCAGAGGGAAGCACATCTCCCATAAAGGGCAGGGCAGACTTAACTATGCACTGGCTGTTGTTTAACGCTAGAGGGGGAAAAGGGAGTCCTCCATCTGCCTGCTGATGAACCTGTGGTCTACTACAATGCCCCTAATCACACTCTCACACTATGTATGTATATTATGCAAGGTAATACATAGATATATCCTAGAAAAAGCTTGACCTCCACACTCAGTAAGTCAAAAGAGGTACATCTAGATCAGTATAGAGCCCAAAGTTAATACATTTACTCCTAGTATTACTTTGTTCCAAACGTATACAAATCCTGCCAGAAGAGCTTACGATCTTATTTTTAGCTTCTAGTTGGATGATGGATAATGGTTTGGTGTGATAATAGCTCATACATAGTAAATGTACATTATAAAGTGCTCATTTATTGCTGAATTGGTGTAATTATGCGGGGCAGATTAGTAACAAATACCCTTGATTATAGAATAAAATTACTATGATTATGGAAAGCAAATATATACACACAGATGCTGGGCAGCATAGAGATCAGATGGTGAGCTTATATGACATGTATGCCTAGCTCTTTTTTTATCTAGTCTTTGACTAACAGGCTGAATTTATGCTGTTTTATATTGATTTATGCATTTTACAGGTTCTGCAAAAATAAGGTATAATGTGATGCTGGCCGAAGGAATCCAGTAAAAAGATACCTCTTTAACGAGTACCATGTGATATAATTAACCGCTTTACTACCATGCAGTTAAAAAGATAAACATTAACAGAAATGTTTATTTGAACCATGGGATGCTTTGTTATCACTTACACAAAAAGTCTATGCATTGATTGCCGCTGTGGGACGTATAAAAAATTTGAATTGTGTAAATACACGGAATTTTAATTTTCATCCGTTTATTCATCCCTTACAAAAATATATTTTCGATGACGACTTCTACATACGATACGATCTCTGTGATTCTGCAATATCTAAATATGGATTCAAATATTAGAATAGAATTAGTAATTACATTTTTATAGAAAAAAAATTACCCCAATGGATAGTGAACATAGGGGTTATTATGAGAGCACCGAAATGTCACCGACATTTCGGTGCTCTCTCATAAATATCATAAATTTGTTGTGACTGAAAATGAAAGAACTACCAGAAACATAAAAGAGAAATCTATTCATTGTATTGGGCCAAGTAGGATCTCACCCCCCCCAAAAAAAAGAACATAACCAAGGTTCCTTAGTCAACATGACCCTTGGCTAGGCTTGTGCACCGATTTTTTTTTCGGTTCGATTCGGTTCGATTTTTCGGATTTTTAAACTTTTCAATTCGGCTCGTTTTGTCCGATTTCTGTTTCGATTCGGTTCGGCTCGATTCGTTTTTCGTGTACATTTTTTTTCGGAATATCGACCGTTTTTCGTATTTTCGTGTCACTTTGCTCGTTCTGTGTATCGACTTTTTGTAATTTCCGAAATTTTCGTTTTTCGGAATTGTACAAGTTTTCGGAATATCGACCGTTTTTTGTATTCTCGTGTCACTTTGCTCGTTTTTTGTATCGAGTTTTTGTAATTTCAGAAATTTTCGTTTTTCGGAATTGTACATGTTTTCAGAATATCGACCGTTTTTCGTATTTTCGTGTCACTTTGCTCGTTTTTTGTATCGACTTTTCGTAATTTCGGAAATTTTTGTTTTTTCGGAACGTCTGTTCTCGTTTCAAAGCAATAAATTTCGATTTGACACATTTCAAGTCCATTCGAAAACTCCGAAAATATTTCGTTTCGGCTCGGAAAACGTTTCGGATCTGCCATTTTCGGATCTAAAAATTTTCCGAAATTCGGCCGCATCCGAAAACACGAATCGGGAAATTTCGTGAAAATTCCGAAATTCCGAAACCCGAAACGCACATCCCTACCCTTGGCTAAGGTTTTGCTCTTTTCCTGTTCGCTAACACTTCTTATACATTTTCGTCTATGACCTTCCATTGTTGGTGTTTCAGGTTGTGCCTTCAGAACACATAAATCAGAACACATAAATATCTTGCTTATGTCTTTCCCAACTAGATCCTGCTCCTTCCATCTCCTCTTGACTTTGGGGTTATTCAGAGAGCACCAAAATGTCTCTGAATAACCCTGTAAGTGACACAAAAGTTCTCTCTTCAATATCCTATCTTTCGTACTATAGACCTGTTAACCATGCATATAATTTAATAGTATATAGTATATTCACTAATTAGGAGATAGCAAATCAAACAGCATCACTTAGAATATAATAATATATCATAATTCACAATAAGATGATGATATTTTCATAGTAGGTATATGTGTAATCGTTGTTTGTGAATGTTTGGGGACTGTAGGGGTTATTCACAGAAAGCCGTTCTGGCCCCAAAAATGGCACCGAGCAGTGAATTCCCCCATATGGTGACATTCCGGGGTCATTTGGCTATTCAGAGAGCAGGCAGTTCGTCAAATTTTGGTGAACTGCCAGCAAGCACAGTGCCTGTTCGAAGGCAGTAAAATCCCCATAGAGAAGCAATGGTTAATATATTCAGAGAACATGTCAAACTCATGGTCCCCAGATGTCGATGCCTACAATTCCTTGAATTCTTTGAATGGAATGCATGGCCAGGGAATCGTGTGAGTTGTAGTTCAGAAACATCTGGGGGGCCATAGATTGACAGCCCTGTGCTAGAGTGGCCATTTAAATCAATTTGAAGGGTAATTTTATTATTGCAGTCCACATTAAATAAACAGGACATGTTATATATACGTCACTAGTTTTGTTTGTTTTTTTCAGAAAGGATTTTACCAGGAAGGATACATTGAGATTTCTCTTGTTTTCAAGTATGTCCTGGGTGGCGAGTCTGTACCGTTAGGTGTCTTGCCCAAGGACAATTACTGGAGAGGTGCTCTTGCCGGGATCGAACTCATGTCTCCACAGGCTCTCTCCACGCAGAGCAGTGATTGTTTCAAAGCTGATAGTTAAACATATAATTAGAAACAATGTACAGTATAAAATACATAATCCTATTTCTCAGTTGAGTCACTACTGAATAAAAATGTGAATGAAAATATCACTCGCGAGAAAAATGTGTTAGAAGAATTCTTTAGCATGCATTTCAGCTCAAACAAGGTACAACAGCACTACATTGTCAATATATTTGCAATTATAAAGTTGAATAATAAATTATCATTAGAATTATATGGAAATACAGTAAGTGATGTTATGTGTCCAAAGAACAGGATATCATGGTGTTGCAGTGTATTACACGTAGGGGAAGCTGCATTCTGATCTGAGCGACTGAGAGTGGGTATCTATATCCTTGTCACGTCCCACGCCACCCAGGTAGCTCAGCAGCCAGCAGGACCTCTTACACTGCTCTCTGGCCGTCCGTCGAGTGAAGTATTGGACAGACGTGGTAAGGCCACGGGGGGCATGGCGTGATGACGCGCCCCCTGCCGGGTTTAAAGCAAGACGCCTGAGAAACGCTTATTGCCCTGACGTGGTTTACATTTCTCTCAGTGTTCGTTGTGAATCTAATATAATTTCTTCTGTGTATCAACTTTGGCTTGTATGACTCTCCTCTCCCAAATCTTAACCTCTGGCAGCAGGACCTTTTATGCTGCTCTCTGGCCGTCCGTCGAGTGAAGTATTGGACAGACGTGGTAAGGCCACGGGGGGCAGGGCGTGATGACGCGGCCCCTGCCGGGTTTAAAGCAAGACGCCTGAGAAACGCTTATTGCCCTGACGTGGTTTACATTTCTCTCAGTGTTCATTGTGAATCTAATATAATTTCTTCTGTGTATCAACTTTGGCTTGCATGACTCTCCTCTCCCAAATCTTAACCTCTGGCATTTCTTTGACTACCCGACCTCTGGCACTGGCTGACATTCTACTTTGGCGATACGACCCCTGGCATTCCTTTTAACCTGCTCTGGTATACAACCCCTGGCATTCCTGAAAACCCGCTCTGGTAATCGACCCTTGGCATTTCTTTGACATTCCATATTGTATTCTCCCTTGGTCTGCTGTTCTGGTTATGTACTCCTCCGATTCTGTATATAGGTAGACGTACCGATGATTCGGAGGATCGGAAGAGTAGGATAGTTGTGTTGCATACAGGGATCAGACATACTGTATATATATCGGGGAGGAACATGACAGTACTAGGGTTGATTGTTTAATTGACTAGACTTCCATGACATATTCATAGCTTCAGTTTTATTTTTAGTTAAAGGAACACTCTACTCAAAAATCACCCCCCCCCCGTTTTTTTATCCTAACCTATCCCTATCCCCTTAATAAATGTTTATTTTTTCTTTTTTTTCTTGTAACTGTAATACTTACCCTAAAATCCACTTGTTTCCAGCGGCGTCTTTTTTTTTTTTTTATACTCACCTCCCTCCTCTTCCGCTCCCATCCTTCTTGATGCTTCTTGGCTTCTGGTTTACGTGAGAAGCGCGCATGCGCGCCTCTCACGTAAACCAGCCAATCGGCAGGCTTCCTCCCGGCTCCCTCTGAGGATTAGTGTTGCGCGCAAGAGGATGCGCGCAACACTAACCCTCAGCCGCTGCCGCCAGCTACTGCGGCGAGTTGGAGACGTCATCGCGCTGAAAGCGCGATGACGTCTCCTACTCGGCAAAAGTCGGCAGAAGCGGGAAAAATGGTTCCCGCTCTGCTGACTGACAGCTGGGAGGGCGGAGTAAAGTCCTCTGCCTCTCTCAGCTGTTTTCAGCCTTTTCTGCCGATCGGCTGAGCGGAGGCAGGAGGGACAGGCAAGGGAATACTCCGGGCATCATGACCACCTAAAATAGCTTAGGTGCTCATGTTGCTTAGAGTGTCCCTTTAAGAACCAGGCTTCAGAGAGGTCCTCAAGAAAACCTGGCTAATAACCAATGGGAGTAACAACTGGATAATTCACTGTACGACCTCTACAGAGGCCTTGGAAGACCAAAAGATCTGAGTTATGGAGTTTACTACTAGTAGAAGTGCATCCAAAATGGTAAGGAGGTGCAGTAACGTGGATTCATCCTACAAAGAACTTGGTACAAGTAATGTATATTGAACTAAATTAGGAAAATGCTTCTCTTAACATTCTGATTACGTACCGTTTAAAAACCCTTTAATTAAAAGGCCACTAAGAACACTCAATGTAAATTGGGTGGTCACAGTGGCCCGAGTGCACTCAATTCTCTCCCCAATCTGGGGCTGATTCAGCCCTCCAAGTGCAGAGGTCTAGTCCCTCCCAGAAGCTTAGAAAAGTGAGAACTGATCTAAGCTTCAGGATGGTGAAGTTACTGAGGTGCCTAGAACAGGGGTCAGCAACTTTGGCCATCCAGATATTTTGGAACTCAAATTCGCATGAGGCTTTACCAGCCCAATGAGTAGCTGACATTCTTGGGTGATGTAGTCCCAAACTATCTGGAGGCCCAAGATTGCTAATCCATGACCTAAAGTGTCCTTTTAAACAAAGTTTTATCTATATCTAACAAAATTGGTTGTTTCTATGACGATCATAGTGTTAAAATAAGAATATAACACTGTGGCCCAAGTGATGCACCATTCATGATTTTAATGCATAACATGCATGCTCTAATATGCTGAATAAGCTAAAATTCCAATTCTAGGTGTACTGACTCATAATCTACTTTGGAGAATCCCCATAGTATAGTCACGCCAATTCCTAACACATACTATAACCTCCAGTTCACCTCCGTTGTTCACCGGACGAGTAGCCGTGGCATGCAGAGCCCTGAAAGCCTCAGATTTGTATCCAGTCTATAAAACCGGAAAATATTTATCCCTCTGCATCTATAATCAAAACATACCTGAAAAAGCCGCTAATGTGTGTCTGCTATGCATCTTACCTTGTAGCGGCATTTCTTTGTTTATGCTCCCCGAGACACACTTAAAAAAGCATGGAAATCTATTTGTAGAGGAAATGTATTTATAGAGAACATTTACTGAATGAGGTGTGAATACACATAGGACCATAATGAGCTGCAAAATATACAGTTTGCAGGATTGGAACATGCTGTATATTTAAAAAAAAAAAATCTATTTGTGTAGAATTTTCATTAATGTATTTTCAATAATAGCAGAAAAAATAATTAGTTGCAGAATGGTTCATCAAAACAAGTTTTTGCATTCATTGGGCCCTATTCCAAGACATGGATAGAGAGTGACCTGCTAAGTATACCGGCCCCACTCAATATTCATAACCATCTCCTCCTATTCCTGCCAAGTCACAAACTTCACTTGTGGCTCAGGTGCTGGGAAAGTTATTGTATATTAAAAGTTCCTAGACATTTTAAGGAAGAGCTAATTTGCAGCCAGCAGGAGAATAACAAGCTATTTCATAGTCGCTCGTTCTTCTCGTTTTGGGAAGTAGTATAAAAAAAAGGTAAAAAAATCCCCTGTACTTGGCTATTGTCTCGCAGAACACTTGCTGCTGCAAGCTTTCTTAGACAGGACGATATCAGCATGCAATGCGTGCTGACATCATTGTTCGCCAAGTCGGTCAAAATCCCATCAGTTGAGTGACAGTTGTATGGGCAGAGGAAACCCTTCACTTCACACAGCATTACAGGCAAACAGGGCTGAAGTGAGGGGAGTAGGGCATCACTCCACAGAGCCTGGCTACATTAATAAGATAAAGTGGTCAGGGTGTGTAGAGTGTCCATTTACAAAAAAATATCTTTACCTATCTCTAGACTCACGGTACAGAGGACAGCATGATTCATGAAGCCATCTCCTCTCGTCGCTTGCATAAGGAAACTGGGAACACAAAGTTCCCAGTGTCCATCTGCTGGCCCTGAAAGACCATGCAGAAGGGAACTTGCGCAAGTCTCCATGAGGTCCACAAGATTCCAGGGGATCATACCAGAGGTGGAATTCAGTGCTGCTGTCAGTATCTGTTTATGGCTTCCAATCCTTACATGTCAATGCTCTAACTCAGCTATCTTCTCACTCGCAACAGAGCCGGTCATTGAGAGTCAACAATGGATAATGGCTCAATGGTCCACCTGGGATAGAGCCCATACTGTTTTCAATGGAAGCACAGATACAGGCAAGTCAATATAAACTAATAAATGCATTTTCCGTAAAAAGCTTACGGTTTCTCACTTTAAAGACTTAGAACGTCTCATCTACAACATGCAGGATGTTGAAAGGGAACAATTATGGTTCAAGATGCCCTTGTAGTATTTTTTTTTGTTAACATTTTCGATTCAAAAGAAACGTGTCTTTTCTAATCCTCGAAAAAATAATATAAAATAAAATACAGTGGCTGAGTTCCGTCTCTGAACACGATGCCTATCTTTGGCTTGATGCGAGGGTCTTATCGGCAAACGGGGAATGAGATAAGAATTGCAAAGCGAAAGAAGAGTTAAGACAATAACGAAGCCTGTTTCTGAAACAGTGAAGAGAATGTCTTTGCCACTGGCAAAGTTGGGTATATCCTCTGCGCCCCGCAATAACATCCTTCCTCGTGTCTTCATGTCTCACTGCCATTTCACATCTGCTCCAATTACAGCAGGCAGCGAGTACATGCGTTTAGTACAAAAAGATCTCTCCATGAATTTTATTTTATGTGCTATACATGATTCCTTAACGCGGCACAGTTGTCTCATTAGAAATTTACATAACATAAACAAATGCCACACAATATGAGATGTACAGCAACACAATGGTGGGATAGATGGCCTGTTCGGTTCCAGAATGGCGTTTACATTTTTTTTTTAACCAGGTACAACAACCTTTTTCCAAATTGATTATTCTCTTGATATCAATTAATTGCTCTTTACTGCTGCTAAGAATAAACGTTGCAGTGAGCGGATGTTATATCAAATTACGTGTCATGGAAATTCCACAGTGATGGCATTGCGCAAGTCAGAAATGATTAGAGAAGAGGTAAAAGTAGAGTCCTGTAAACCAGTGTTTCCCCAACTCAGGTCCCACTAACAGGCCACGTTTGCAGATATCTGAAGTACAGCACAGGTGATATGATTTGTGGCTCAGTGACTGCAGAACTCACAATAGAGAAATTAGTCAGTGCCCAAATATGTACCACCACCAGTATACCAATGCAAAACCTGATCTATAGAGGTTTCCCCCAAACCAATGTGACAACAGATATGATTATACGTATCTGGCAGCGCGATTGCGGTAGCATCTTGGCATTCAGGTGGTCCTCACGGTGTGTATCGTTAATGTCCAATATGGATTATATATAAAAAACACAAATTGCAAAATAATAGTGCAGGGTGTACAAGTAATAGTGGAATAGATGACAATAAATTGTTCCATAAATTGACCGCAATCGCGCCGCCAGATACGTATAATCATAACTGCAGAACTCAGTCTACATTTCCCCAAGGGAATCCTTAAAACCTGGCCTGTTGGGGGTACTTGAGGACAGGTTTGGGAAACACTGCTGTAGACTAGGGGCCCGATTCCAACAGAGTCACCCTTATTGAGTGAGCCAATAAGTATACTTATACAATAAGTCTATACTTTGTGAAGGAAGCACTAAGTTGGAGGCAGCCAGAGAATACCCAGCAGTTCTAATTTCACTCATTATTCTCACTCGCAACCAGCAATAAAGAAAAATTACTGGCTGAGTGACACTGGTATTAAGTGATTTTGCTTTAGTGCAAATACTTAACTCACCAAGAACCCACCAAAGATTCCGGTACTCACTTCTGGTCCCACAGTGATGAGGTTGGAGTAACATGACAATTCTTGCCGAAATCAGAAGGACAGCGAGAAGGACAACAAATAGCTCCCAATGTCCTTCCACCAGTCGATTCAGATTCCATGTGAGACGGAATTGCGCTCTCATCTCCATGGTATCCTATGGACTCCAGGAATTTTCTCTGCCCACACAGCTGTCCTTCAGTGAATGGATTTTTGAATGTCCCACATGCAGGGGACCAACTCAGGGACCGATGATGTCACAAACCGCATAAGAAGCTGCAGGAACCTATGCATTTCGAGTGCCCTGAACTAAGAGGAGGAGCAGCTCAGGGCTGAGTGAGAAAAGGTGAGTATTTACACTTAAAATAAAATAAATATAAACAAAATAATAAAGCAGATACTGTGAGCAGCAACTGCCCAATTACGTAAGGTGAAAAAGTGGGTGGGGTATATTTTTTATTGAGTCTTTGATTAAGTAGAATGTGGAGTGATTTTGAGTGAAACATTTAGAAAAACTACTATTTTTTTCAACCTTTTATAATTTATTGAAATATTTCTACATATCATATACAATATGTACATTTTTCTTCTTTTCTTTTTACGTTGATAATGATATCTGGTCTTCGTAACCTTCAATAAATGGATATACTGCTACACAAATTGACTACTTAAGTATCGCTGAGCATCAGGTACGTTCCCACGGCTTGCCGTGCTTGACCTTACAAAACTGATATTTTCTACATGTTTTACATTTTCATTGATAACTAAATCGGGGTTTGATGTTTATTATTATACATGACAACGTTTCCTGGTAACAATTTAGTTTCATTATCTCCAGTTTCTCCTACACTGATTTTTTCAATTTTTTTTCCATAATCTGATAAATTTTCAGGTGATTTTTTTTCAAGCATCTTACTGACATCAAGGGGCTCTATCACCTCCTTCAAGCTAACGCTAGTGCTGGCGTTAGCGGTAGCTTAACCACTTCGCTGCGGTGGACGCGCTCAGCGCGTCCAACCGCAGGTATCGTTCCATGCGGTGGACGCGCTGAGCGCGTCCTCTCATTGGGGCCAGCGTTCGGCCGGGTTCCGGCCGATCGCTGGCCCCCCCGGTGCGGGCTGACATCCTCGATGTCAACCCAGCACCCGGAACCACCGCCGGAGTAATTAGGTGTCATCGCGGGGGCGCGATGACACCTAATTCAGGCGCCCCCCCGCATGTGCGGAGGAGGCGCCTGAAAGGGAGGGGGGGACGTCCTTCGGACCTCTCTCCCTCCCGATCGGCGGCATGCAGGGGGTTAACCCAGGCACCGTTTGGAAGGGCACAGCCTGTCCTTCCAAATGGTACCTGGCATTAACCCCATGGGGGCCGGATCACGAATCGGCGCCGAAAAGCGCCGGTTCGTGATCCTTTCCCGGAGCTGGCCGACATCTTGGATGTCGGCCAAGCTTCCGGGAATGCCCCCTGAGGCCTGGCGTCATCGTGCATAGCACGATGACGCCAGTCCTGGAGTTAACCCCTAACTGCCACCAATGGTGGAGATAGGGGTTCCAATGAACCACCTATCTCCTGATCCGTGGCAGTTAGGGGTTAATGTTTGGTATTGTTGGATCGGCCAGAGCATGGCCGTTCCAACAATACCAAACATGAGTATAAAAAAAGTTTAAAAAAAATAAATAAAAATAAAAATTTTTTTTTTAACCCTTTCAATGCGGTGGACGCGCTCAGCGCGTCCAACCGCATTGGTACTTGGCTGCGGAGGACGCGCTGAGCGCGTCCTCCCTTTGCAGCCCGCGATCACCTGGTATTCCGGCTGATCGCTCGGCCCCCCGGTGTGGGCTGACATCATTGATGTCAGCCCAACCTCCGGGACCCCGGCGGGAACGATAGGCGTCATCGCGCATGCGCGATGACGTCTATTTCAGGCACCCCCCCGCCATTGCAGGAAAGGTGCCTGAAGGGGAGGGGGGAGGTCCTTCGGACCTCTCCCCATCCCCATCCGTGCGGGCCAGTGATTAAAGGCAGGCACCGCCTGGAAGGGCACAGCCTGCCCTTCCAAGCGGTGGCTGTCTTTAACCCCTAGGGGGCTGGATCGCGATGTGGCGCCAACATGCGCCGTATCGCAGTCCCCTCCCGGAGCTGGCCGACATCTTGGATGTCGGCCAAGCTTCCGGGATATCCCCCTAATGACTGGCGTCATCGCGCAGAGCGCGATGGCGCCAGTTTTTAAATTAACCCCTTGCTGTCACCTATAGTGGAAATAGGGGGTTCCAATGAACCCCCTATCTCCCGATCCGTGACAGCTAGGGGTTAATGTTTACGATCATTGGAACGGCCAGAGCGTGGCCTTTCCAATGATACCAAACATGACCATGTAAAAAGTAAAAAAAAAAATTAAAAAATTTTTTTTTTTTTTTTTTTTATTTATTAGTGCAACATTATTGTTCCCATTTCAATTATAATGTGAACAATGATGCTGCACTAACGATTTTTTCTATGGGGGGGCGTTTGCTAAAAAACACGGAATTTTCCCCCAAAAAAAGTAACGATTCCTCATTTCTAATTTTTTTAACAAGCGCACCCCATAGAAAATATAACCGCAAACGATCGCATTTTAAAATGTGAAAAAAAACACTTTACACATTGTAAATTATTGAAAATTCAAATTTTATTGCATTTTTTGTTATAATATACAGACATGACATAACGTATACATATAATAATGACATATTATGAATCTGCACAGTCTGCCGGAAAGAACGATATATAATATGTCTGGGTCATATATTAAAATAAGCCTTCAAAACGCGTTTAAACATGATGAGCGAAACCAGTAAAAATGAGCTCAGCACAGGGGTGGGAAAAGGCTCAGCAGCGAAAGGGTTAAAAAAATTATTAAAAAAAAATAAACAAGTTTTTTTCATTTTTTTGGTTTGTTAATGCAGCAATATTGTTCCCGTTTCAATTATAATGTGAACAATGATGCTGCACTAACGATTTTTGTATGCGGTGCGTTTGTTAAAAATCGCGTAATTTTCCCCCAAAAAAAATGTAATGAGACCCCATCTCTAATTTTTTTAACAAGCGCACCCCATACAAAATATAACCGCAATTGCTCGCATCTTAAAATGTGAAAAAAAACACTTTACACGTTGTAAATTATTGAAAATTCATATTTTATTGCATTTTTTGTTATAATATACAGACAGGTCATGACGTATACATATAATAATGACATATTATGAATCTGCCGAGTCTGACGGAAAGAACGATATATAATATGTCTGGGTCATATACTAAAATAAGCCTTCAAAACGCATTTAAACATGATGAGCAAAATCGGTAAAAATGAGCTCAGCACAGAGGCGGGAAAAGCCTCAGCAGCGAAAGGGTTAAAGGACGTGATAGCGCGCCGCACAGATCACCTCTGATTCGCTAACGGGTTAAAAAACTGGTTAGAAAGCGTTAATTTACGATTTACAGCGCAAGTTTACAGTACTTTGCGCTCCCTATACCTAACATGGGGAGCGCAAAGTGAAAGCACAGATTAACTAGCGTTAAGATCACAACACAAGGTCCTAACGCTACTTACTAAGAGCCAGAGGCGTAACTAGAAACCTCAGAGCCCAGGTGCAGGAACCATGACGGCCACCCCACCCTAGGCAAAAACATATGTCCCCCCTCCCGTCAACATGCATTGGTCCACTCCCGGTCCACAATGTTGACTCCAGACAAGCAGTGTCCCATTTTTTCCAGTTCAACTATGACCTCTTAAGTCCATCCCATTTTTAATGTAATGTGCAGTTGTGCACTATTTGTATCTCACAAAGCTACACAGCAATAAATCTCCCAGTAATGTGCAGTGTGTATGAGTTTATCATAGAGCTCCACAGCAATAAACCTCACAGTAATGTGCACTGTGTATGACCATATCACAGAGCTCCACAGCAATGTGCAGTGTGTATGAGCGTATCAAAGAGCTCCGCAGCAATGTGCAGTGTGTATGAAGGTATCACAGAGCTCCACAGCAATAAAACGCACAGTAATGTGCACTGTGTATGAGCATATCACAGACCACCACAGCAATGTGCAGTGTGTATGAGCGTATCGCAGAGCTCCACAGCAATGTGCAGTGTGTATGAAGGTATCACAGAGCTCCACAACAATAAAACGCACAGTAATGTGCAGTGTGTATGAGTTTATCACAGAGCTTCACAGCAATAAAACTCACAGTAATATGCAGTGTGTATCAGTGTAAATCACAGAGCTCTACAGCAATAAAAATCACAGCAATGTGCGGTTTGTGTCACTGTATCACAGAGCTCCAAAGCAATAAAACTCACAGTAATATATCTTGTGTTTGAGTGTATCACAGAGCTCCAAAGTAAAACTCACACATAAGTATAAAATAAAATAAAACAATAATTATATATATATATATATATAAAAAATATAGGCAAGCACCCAGGCTCAGGCAGGCGAGTGTGAACCCCCCCCCCCGGACTCAACGTGGCATACTCTGCACCCCTGGTATTTACACCCCTGCTACGAGCTGGCGCTAACGGTAAAGGTAACCACCAGCTTTGAGATGCTGGTAACGGATTCCGCTTCTGCAAAATCAGTTAGCTGCAGCTCAAAGCCCCCAAAAATCACATCCTCACCTCTCATCCCACGGCAAGACCACCGGGAGCAGAGTGAGACAGAGTGAGACTGGGGGAAAAAGTCCCTTGCGATCCACGAACCAGGAGGTTCTCGCGAAAGGTGAGATCCAGCTGGTCATGTGAACTGGCAGGAGTAGCCTCCATTGAGTCCTATGGACTCCTTGGAGCAGATGCTGGGGACAGCGTGTTAGCACTGCCTAGTGGCCGCTATGAGGCAGGCGACTGGACTCAGCGCCTGCCACATAATCTGCTGGTGAAACCGGGACGCAAAGGGGAAATTAGCAATCGCAAATTTTTCCCCTTAGCATCATGGTTTTAGCGGGCGCACACAATAGTGCCCAAGGTCAGGATTATTTTGACCCATTAGGTAACAGCCGTATCTATTTGTTATGTTTTACTTTCTCACGGCGGTCACATAACCCATCCTGCTTGTGAATGTACAAGAAAAAAAGGGAAAAAAACGTGTATTATGTGAGATATGTTCATTTTCAATGTAAATTTCCCTTGTGGAAAAAAAATAAAGACTCAATTGGTATTTGTCCGACGCGGTTGGCTTTCGCCGGAGATAATTGAGTAAGAATGAGGATTCTCTCGGAAAGTCACTGCCTTTGAGGAAGGTTAGCAAATAAAAAGCTTAACTGAATCCTGTGGTTTTTTTTTATTTTTTTTATTTTTTTATTTTTTGCTTTGACCTCCAACATGAGCGGGCTATGGCCTTGCCTGTGGCTTAAAGAGCACAATGAGGCCTGTAGTCTGTTCCTCGTGTTCGTGCAGTTAATTAAAAATTTTTTTAATGTATTTAATGCATTCTCTAGGTTCTTAGAACCCAGTAGTATCCAAACATAATGTATTATAATCAACGATTGCATGAGGGTTATTATCACAGTTCACCTTTATTTTTCAGATTAATTTGTCGATGTCATCAATGTTATATAGAAAAAAAGCTGGATTTGGGAAGGTGAACCCAGAAAACATTCAAAGTAGAACTGACCCTATTAAACGACTTACAAATGAAAAGAAATAGGAAAAAAAAATGCAAAAAAAAGGCTTGACACAGACACACAATATCAGATTATCCAATGAAAACACTTGATTCTATATAAAATGCAAAACTATCTGTCACATTGCATGGCCATTCTATGGTAAACCCACTATAGCAGTACTCAACATTACTTTAAAATTGCACTTTAATGAGAGCTCCCTTCTACATATGCCTGACTGTTAATGGAGCCCCATTGCTTGAAAGGGTGGGTGCTTAACCCTGACTATACCAATGAAAGGCATAAAAAGTAATTGTGCATAGAGGTTACTATAATGTATATTTTCTTATATTATTTTTTATATATTTGTTTCTCCTGTACAGAAAAATTGCTGGGATGAAAAGTTCTAAACTCTAGATGGCGTGCCTTATCTTGCAGTTTCCCAAGGGGTCTGCATTATCAACATACAGAAATAGCCTTTGTGTCAAATATATATCATAATGAGATTATTAGCAATGCAGCTTCTAAAAAATACCAATATCTGTCCCTCTAGATTGTAAACTCTTACAAGCAGGGCCCTCTACACCTCTCGTTTCCATCATATGTCCGTTTATCTGTATCTCGTCCCCCTTGGTTATTGTAAAGCGCTGCCGAAACTGTTTGTGCTATATAAATGATGATAATAATAATAATAATAATCTGTATGTGCTGCATAATGCCTGTGTATGGGAATTACAGTGACACCTTGTATCTGTACTGTACAGGGATTTTTACTTATTAGAACTTCCGCTATCGTATCCCTTTACAACAGTAATTTTCACTTCTCCAATCATTCTCCTGAGTTTCACCTTTCTTTGAATAAACCAGTATGTATCTTGCGTGAGCTTACTGTACTTTGCGTCTTCTATAGTTAACATGGGGAGCGCAATCATTTTTTACCATCTTGACAAGTGACGTATCACATTACAAAGTGGAAGTGCAATTTAACGTTGGGATGCGAATTGACAAAATTTTAACAACTTCTGTAAGCTGATGCTAAATGATCCTGCAACCATAAAATCATTTAACACACGCTAAACCTTCTCTCCCTTAAAAATCCCATACTCACCTCTCATCCCGCGGAGAAAAGAGCGACATGATCCACTGCTTCTTGTCACCGGGAGCAGTGTGAGGCTGGGAAAAAATAGTTCCTAGTTCCCTGCCTCCCTCCGTGATCACTCCGCGGCTCTGGGCCATCTCGCGAGAGTGTGCTAATTTAGAGCTCACAGCCCAGACGTGCAAAGCTCCACAGAGTCCTATGGATTCCACGAGCCGATACTCGTGGCGGTGCTGAGCGCTCTTGCTGGTAGTCGTCGGCAGCTTTGCACTGTGTTATCACCTACCCGGAATATGATGTTAAACTGGCAACGGTATGGGAAAATCTGCAGGTGTACATTATCCTGCTTACCATCTACATTTTAGCATTAACCACGGAATAGGACCCCTGGTCGGGTAGAGCGAGAAGAAGGCTTAGGTATAAACCAGTTAAATGTGACTGGAGAACTCAGTTTCTTTTCAAATAGGTGTTTTACAGTTTCAGTCCTGTTTAAATTGGGATATGGAAGTGGTTTAACTACTGACTGAAGAAGCCCAGAGGGGTGGAAGCGAAACGCGTTTCACTATTTAAATTTTTTTAATTGTTTTTATTTTCAAATCTCTTTATATTGTTCCATAATTGTTATTTTATTCTTAAAACGATTTATTAAATTCTTATTACTGCACTGCCGAATATTCTACAGAACCTATGTCACATTTATTTCACAATTTTAATATTCTCGACTTCACCAACAGAGTTACACCATAGAGCGATGCCTCGGCTCTTCTATGTTTGTGTCTGTGGAAGATCTACTGCAAATCCATGTATGGTGGAAGACTTTCCAGCACAGAGTCTCTTTGATTTGTGCTGTACAACATTTGTTTGTGTATTTTATATTTCATCTAGTACTTTAATTAACACATTAATCTTTGTTTTAGTTTCTTCTTGGGCTCTAATCCAATGGGAATTGCTTCCATTTCAAAATGTAAACGGTAGGGTTATAAAATGCATAAAAGAATGACCCTAACGAGTCCTTTCTGCATGTTGAAAAATCCATTAATTGAGAACCAGGGGAGTCATTATACAGATTGGTGCTGGTCCAAGAGATTAAAAATGAAAGCCAGTCTTTTACAGTGCATAAAGATCGAAAGTTGTGGGAAAAAGGCAACATTACCAAGAGATGCGAAAGGTTAAAAGTGTGAACATATAAATCAGCTGAGATTACCAAAACAACACAAAACAGAATGCATTAAGCTTTCTTATGTCCAATCCTAAACGTGTCTGCACTGTCATTTACGATGACAGAGTTATAATCGTCTTTTTATTAGCTTGGAAGTCTTTAAAAGACGTCTGTTTCTCTTGAGTTTCCTCACTTTTCCCATGCCCCACAGACAAACCATCACAATAGGGATGCGCATGACTTTTTTTTTCGTTTCGGTTTTTTTTTGGGTCTTTTTTTTGTTTCAGGACATTTCAGACAGTTTTTGTTTTGTTTCGGTGCGGATCGATTCAGTATTTTGGATCGATTCGATTTTCGAATCGATTCGGAATTTCGGATCGATTTTGGTTTTTGGATCACTTCGTTTTTAGTTTTTTATGAGGTATTTTGTTTTTTATCGGTTATTTAAGAATGGGAAGTAGAATACTACCAGTAGAATGAAAGTTTCTTTACTCATTAATTTTTTTAGCATTTCTTAGACATTTTTTGGGTGAACGTTTAAGTTTCATAAATAATTTCAAAGAAACTAGACTTTTTCCGTATAGGTTTTTGTTTTTTTTTTAGATTCAAAATTTATTGGAAAAACAGAAACATAAACACATAAATACATAGAATAAAAGCAAATATACAAAGTGTAATATAAGGAAATACACATAAAACAGACTCCAACAGAACCTGATATACAAACCCCCCCCCTCCCAGGTCGTGTTAACCTCGGCACCCAAAAAGGGTTGTCGGTGTCTGCGGTCTCAGGACTGTAGGGCTCAAGAATAAAGAAAAAAAGAAAAAATAAGAAGTAGGAGAAAAGAAGAAGAAAAATAAGATACAATACAGATAACAAAAGGGGATAAAGAAAAAGAGACCCAGAGAGGGAAAAAAAAGAGGGGGGCACTGAGGATGACACATATGTATCCAGACATACACACTGAATAGAGGGGAGGCCATCCCAACCCCGCCTGGACACCGGCCCACACCGCCACCGTCCGCCACGGTTTTATCGCCATCCACACCTATATGAGCCATCCCCGTCAAGTCAGACATCATCTCAGTTCTCAGGTTCCAACCCTAGTCCATCTATACCCCAGTTGAATCCATTCGCAATGAAGCAGTATATCTCTGCCACTGAAACCATTTTCTACCAAAATCCTGCAATAGTCCCCAAGTCTCCGCATCCAGTCGGTCTATAGATCAGAGGGCTTCCACTTTCCCGACCCATTCCTTTATGGAAGGTGTCCTAGTGGTCCTCCAAAAGGCAGGTATCAACATTCAAGCAGAAAGAAGCATCAGTAGCAAGACCGACCGCTTAAGAGACTTAAGAGGCAAGGGAATGTGGAGAAGCAGAAAACATTCTGGTGTGAGAGGCAAAGACACCTCCGTTACCTGGTGGATCGCATCTTGAATCTGACCCCAGAACCGTTGCAGATCGGGACAAGCCCACCAGATGTGCATATAAGTGCCAGTAATCGTTTCGCATCTCCAACAGACCGGCGAGGTTGCAGAAAACAAGGTATGTAAAAACTGAGGCGATCTATACCAAAATGTCACAATCTTAGATGCATTTTCCTGGACACGTGTCGCACCACACCCTTTATGCATAAGTGCGAAAGTTTGGTTCCATTGATCGTCTGAAACCTCAAAAGCTAGTTCCCTATCCCAGCGTAATACGTAGGAAGGGATATTACTGTCAGTCATCTGTAAGATATTATAAAGTATCGATATCCTTTGTTTCAAGGAATGGCCATCTAGACAGTAAGCTTCAAACGGAAGGAGCGATCTACTCAGACTGTAGCCACTGTCAAGTGAGCGCAAGTATGTTTTAAGTTGGTGAAAATTAAAGCAGTCCAGAAAGTTGGGGGGGCCCATCTGAGCACTAAGTGTCAGATCGTCCAAGTTGCCAACTATGGGAACATGCATCGCTCTCAGCCTATACCCTCCTGCCAACCTCCTCCACAATGACGATTGAATTCCCCTCGAGAGATTTGGGTTATGATCCAAGGGTAAAAGAGGCGAAATAGCTGTCATGAGGCCATATGACAATTTATTTTTATGCCAAAGACGTAGAGTTGCTGATACCGGATCAGGGTCCGTCTTTGGGTATTTCCTAGTGGGAGGAAGCCACGGGATCGTCCACAATGGGCGTTGTGCCAGGGCTTCTTCAATATCCAACCAACTTTTTTTTGGATTGGGCGTAGACCAATCTATCACACGGGACAAATGACTTGCATAGTATTATTTCTTGGGGTCAGGGAGAGCAAGACCTCCTCTGTGCTTCTGTCTACATAAGACAGCAAAACTGACACGCGGTCGACCCGTCAGCCAGATAAATCGCAAGAGTATCATCCGTAATGCTGAAAAAAAAGTGAGGGGGATAGTTATTGGTAATGTACTGAAAAGGTAAAGAAGTCGTGGCAAAAGATTAATTTTAAGGGCAGTGATCCTGCCCATCCACGAAATCATACGAGTATTCCAATCGGATAGATCGCTTTTAAAAGTGGCAAGTATATTCATAAAGTTAGCATCAAAAATTCGCTGCTCAGTAGAGGCCAGCCAAACCCCTAAATAGAGCATTTGATGGGCACAGAAACGGAAGGGGTAATCTCTACGCACAAGGCGGACAGTAGGAGAATCTAAAGACACGTTAAGAAATTCACATTTTTCCTGATTAATCTTATATCCTGCCACCGCACCATAATCCCTCAAAGTGCGTGTAATCTCAGGGAGAGAAACCATTGGTCTAGAGACCATAAAAAGTAGGTCATCTGCATAAGCGGACACTTTATGGCAAGAAGTATGTCCCGAAATTCCAGAAATGTCGTCATTACGACGAATCGCCTCCAATAATGGTTCAAGGCTCAAGGCAAATAATAGAGGTGATAAGGGACAACCTTGACGAGTACCATTATGGATGGTGACACACCCCGACAGTGCTCCATTAGCTGGAACACGAGCCGTTGGAAAATGATAAAGCGCTGAGATGAGAGCCATTGGAGAAAGTGTCCCCGTATCCCAATTATCGCAGGGCAGAGAGCATAAAGCTCCACCTTACCCTGTCAAAGGCCTTCTCTGCATCTGTAGATAGCAGGAGAAGGCCAGTCCACGAAGCACGAGCATGACCTATCGCTCCCAAAGCCCGGGTTGTCGCATCTCGAGCCTCCCTCCCGGGAACAAACCCCACCTGGTCCGGGTGCCCCAGAGAAGGGAGGAGAGGCGCGAGACGAGTTGACAGGATCTTGGCCAGGATCTTGATATCTGCATTCAGCAATGAAATGGGTCTATAATTTCTAACATCTGACCCGTCCTTCCCCGGTTTGCAGATGACCGAAATCGTGGTTGCAAGCGTGTGTTTATGAAAAAATTCTCCCTCTCTTATTGTAGAGAAAAGACAATGTAAGTGAGGGATCAAGGCAGAGGAAAAGATCTTATAATACTCTGCCGGTAAACCATCCGGTCCTGGACTTTTGCCATGTTGTAGACCCTTCAGGGCAGATTGAATCTCCATCTCGTCTATCGGATCAGTCAGGAGGGAGGATTGTGAGGGCAAGATGGAGCGATCCACTTTATGAGCAAGATAATCCCTAATCGCTTCCTGGGTAGGCTCCGAACCCGACTCCAAATCCATATTATACAATTCTTGATAAAAGCGTTGAAATTCTTGCAGCATATAATCCGGACGAGTGGTCAAAGAACCATCCGGAAGTTTAAGTTTAGTAATATATGCCGCGGTTCGGCGTTTCTTAAGTATACGGGCAAGTAGCCTGCCAGGTTTATTCTCATAGAGAGCAAAATGACATCTCGACTTGGAAATCTCAAAACGAAGATCCGCATCCAGTATGTCATTCAACTCCCTATGTTCCGCATAGGTTTTAATGCAGAATATGAATCCACACACTGCTTGGGAAACGCCTCTCTGCAGTATAATTAATGCAGCATATGAATCACACACTGCTGGGCAGCGCCTCTCTGCAGTATAATTAATGCAGCATATGAATCCACACACTGCTGGGAAGCGCCTCTCTGCAGTATAATTAATGCAGCATATGAATCCACACACTGCTGGGAAGCGCCTCTCTGCGCTATAATTAATACAGCATATGAATCCACACACTGCTGGGAAGCGCCTCTCTGCAGTATAATTAATACAGCATATGAATCCACACACTGCAGGGAAGCGCCTCTCTGCAGTATAATTAATGCAGCATATGAATCCACACACTGCTTGGGAAACGCCTCTCTGCAGTATAATTAATGCAGCATATGAATCACACACTGCTGGGAAGCGCCTCTCTGCAGTATAATTAATGCAGCATATGAATCACACACTGCTGGGAAGCGCCTCTCTGCAGTATAATCAATGCAGCATATGAATCCACACACTGCTGGGAAGCGCCTCTCTGCAGTATAATTAATGCAGCATATGAATCACACACTGCTGGGAAGCGCCTCTCTGCAGTATAATTCAATGCAGCATATGAATCACCACACACTGCTGGGAAGCGCGCTCTCTGCAGTATAATTAATGCAGCATATGAATCCACACACTGCTGGAAGCGCCTCTCTGCAGTATAATCAATGCAGCATATGAATCCACACACTGCTGGGAAGCGCCTCTCTGCAGTATAATTAATGCAGCATATGAATCCTCACACTGGCTGCAAGCACCTCTCTGCGGTATAATTAATGCAGCATATGAATCCACACACTGCGGGGAAGCGCCTCTCTGCAGTATAATTAATACAGCATATGAATCACACACTGCTGGGAAGCGCCTCTCTGCAGTATAATTAATGCAGCATATGAATCCACACACTGCTGGGAATCACCTCTCTGCAGTATAATTAATACAGCATATGAATCACACACTGCTGGGAAGCGCCTCTCTGCGCTATAATTAATGCAGCATATGAATCCACACACTGCGGGGAAGTGCCTCTCTGCAGTATAATTAATGCAGCATATGAATCACACACTGCTGGGAAGCGCCTCTCTGCGTCATATAATTAATGCAGCATATGAATCCACACACTGCTGGAAGCGCCTCTCTGCAGTATAATTAATGCAGCATATGAATCCACACACTGCTGGGAAGCGCCTCTCTGCAGTATAATTAATGCAGCATATGAATCCACACACTGCTGGGAAGCGCCTCTCTGCGCTATAATTAATACAGCATATGAATCCACACACTGCTGGGAAGCGCCTCTCTGCAGTATAATTAATACAGCATATGAATCCACACACTGCAGGGAAGCGCCTCTCTGCAGTATAATTAATGCAGCATATGAATCCACACACTGCTGGGAAACGCCTCTCTGCAGTATAATTAATGCAGCATATGAATCACACACTGCTGGGAAGCGCCTCTCTGCAGTATAATCAATGCAGCATATGAATCCACACACTGCTGGGAAGCGCCTCTCTGCAGTATAATTAATGCAGCATATGAATCACACACTGCTGGGAAGCGCCTCTCTGCAGTATAATCAATGCAGCATATGAATCCACACACTGCTGGGAAGCGCCTCTCTGCAGTATAATTAATGCAGCATATGAATCCTCACACTGCTGGGCAACACCTCTCTGCGGTATAATTAATGCAGCATATGAATCCACACACTGCGGGGAAGCGCCTCTCTGCAGTATAATTAATACAGCATATGAATCACACACTGCTGGGAAGCGCCTCTCTGCAGTATAATTAATGCAGCATATGAATCCACACACTGCTGGGAATCACCTCTCTGCAGTATAATTAATACAGCATATGAATCACACACTGCTGGGAAGCGCCTCTCTGCGCTATAATTAATGCAGCATATGAATCCCACAACTGCGGGGAAGCGCCTCTCTGCAGTATAATTAATGCAGCATATGAATCACACACTGCTGGAAGCGCCTCTCTGCGGTATAATTAATGCAGCATATGAATCCACACACTGCTGGGAAGCGCCTCTCTGCAGTATAATTAATGCAGCATATGAATCCACACACTGCTGGAAGCGCCTCTCTGCAGTAATAATTAATGCAGCATATGAATCCACACACTGCTGGGAAGCGCCTCTCTGCCGCTATAATTAATACAGCATATGAATCCACACACTGCTGGGAAGCGCCTCTCTGCATATAATTAATACAGCATATGAATCCACACACTGCAGGGAAGCGCCTCTCTGCAGTATAATTAATGCAGCATATGAATCCACACACTGCTTGGGAAACGCCTCTCTGCAAGTATAATTAATGCAGCATATGAATCACACACTGCTGGAAGCGCCTCTCTGCAGTATAATTAATGCAGCATATGAATCACACACTGCTGGGAAGCGCCTCTCTGCAGTATAATCAATGCAGCATATGAATCCACAACTGCTGGGAAGCGCCTCTCTGCAGTATAATTAATGCAGCATATGAATCACACACTGCTGAAGCGCCTCTCTGCAGTATAATCAATGCAGCATATGAATCCACACACTGCTGGGAAGCGCCTCTCGCAGTATAATTATGCAGCATATGAATCACACACTGCTGGAAGCGCCTCTCTGCAGTATAATCAATGCAGCATATGAATCCTCACACTGCTGGGCAACACCTCTCTGCGGTATAATTAATGCAGCATATGAATCCTCACACTGCTGGGAAGCGCCTCTCTGCGCTATAATTAATGCAGCATATGAATCCACACACTGCGAAGAAAGCCTCTGCAGTAATAATTAATGCAGCATATGAATCAACCACTGCTGGGAAGCGCCTCTCTGCGGTTATAATTAATGCAGCTATGAATCCACACACTGCTGGGAAGCGCCTCTCTGCAGTAATAATTAGCAGCATATGAATCCACACACTGCTGGGGCCGCCTCTCTGCAGTATAATTAATGCAGCATATGAATCCACACACTGGGAAAGCGCCTCTCTGCAGTATAATTAATGCAGCATATGAATCCACACACTGCTGGGAAGCCCTCTCTGCAGTATAATTAATGCTGCATATTGAATCTGCACACTGCTGGGAGCGCCTCTCTGCAGTATTATTAATGCAGCATATGAATCCACACACTGCTGGGAAGCGCCTCTCTGCAGTATTATTAATGCAGCATATGAATCCACACCGCTGGGAAGCGCCTCTCTGCAGTATTATTAATTCAGCATATGAATCCACACACTGCTGGGAAGCGCCTCTGCAGTATAATTAATGCAGCATATGAATCCACACACTGCTGGGAAGCGCCTCTCTGCAGTATAATTATACAGCATATGAATCCACACACTGCTGGAAGCGCCTCTCTGCAGTATAATTAATGCAGCATATGAATCCACACACTGCTGGGAAGCGCCTCTCTGCAGTATAATAATGCTGCATATGAATCTGCACACTGCTGGAAGCGCCTCTCTGCAGTATTATTAATGCAGCATAATGAATCCACACACTGCTGGGAAGCGCCTCTCTGCAGTATTATTAATGCAGCATATGAATCCACACACTGCTGGGAAGCGCCTCTCTGCAGTATAATTAATGCAGCATATGAATCCACACACTGCAGGGAAGCACCTCTCTGCAGTATAATTAATGCAGCATATGAATCCACACACTGCTGGGAAGCGCCTCTCTGCAGTATAATTAATGCTGCATATGAATCTGCACACTGCTGGGAAGCGCCTCTCTGCAGTATTATTAATGCAGCATATGAATCCACACACTGCTGGGAAGCACCTCTCTGCAGTATAATTAATGCAGCATATGAATCCACACACTGCTGGGAAGTTCCAATATGAATTTTTTCGAAAATGGTGATTTTCATCCAAATTTGGATTAGGAACGAAACGAATTGCACATCTCTACATCACACACACATTCATCCCGGACAGCCACTCATATAACTATCGCTACATACATACAAGCCACAGACACATCCACACAACTTTCATCATTCAAGAAGATAGAGGACAATATCAGTTTACACCAGTGCACTCCAAATTCCTTCTACTTGGTGGTTTTACGCCGGCAAACTATGGTGGATCATGTATGGTGAAACTATGGCACATTCACTATTTAGAGGACTGCCACTGTATTTCTCTAAATTATTCTCAGCTCTTTCCAACATAATGTCTGGTTAAGTCTGAAATATGAATAAAGTAAGTTTACTGTTGAACATAGGCGTCTCTAAAGGGGGGCAAGGGGGGCAATTGCCCTCCCTAGGTTATTCCTTGCTCCCCATATGACCCCCCACCAGAAATCAGCATTCAGCTTCCCCCACTTTGGACCGCTGTATGTCTGTCTCTGTGCATCATATATGGTTGATCCAGGTGTCATTGGAAAGGGCAGAGTCCATGACCATATACAGTGTAAAATAAAGTCATACATTTTTTCAATAAAACCATAATTATTTTTCATAGGGTTGAAATGGCTCAGCAGTGAAGGGGTTAACGGTCAGACTATATATTGCATGGTGTATTACTTTGGTTTTTGCTTTGGTTTAGCTGTGTATTAAGGCTTAATGACCAGGCTTCATCCCTTACAGTATACATTATATTTTTCCCTTGATTTATGATATTTTAGGGGCTAATGGGTAGATTACATGCCTCACAGTGTATTCATTTCATGTTTTCCCTTGATTAAATGCATTTTAGGGGTTAATGGGTAGGCTTCATGCCACACTGTTTATTATCTTTATTGCATTTCCCTGGTTTTATGGCATTTTAGGTGTTATTAGGGAAGTTAGATTGTAAAGGGTCTTTTCGTCTTTAGATCCTTTGCTTTTCATCACATTTCGGGGAATCCATTTCACCGAAAATATGGTGAATTCCCTATTTAGCAAATGGTCACCGTAATTTGTGAAAAATGGAGTTGCTGAAGCAATTACTAGACGTCGGGGAAAACTGACGAATTGTGGAAAATAAAATATTGAATTTAAGTATCAGTTTAGTACAATAAAAAGGTATCACTGCATCACATTACTCTGGGGTTGTGGGATCTTATTTATATATACTTATTATTTTTTTCCAGTGGTATGATTTAGTGGCAAAAATTATTAGTGCCCCACAGTTTTGACTGTGGTATCTTAAGTGACCCCCCCTAAATATATTTCCTAGAGTCGCCACTGCTGTTGAAGAAGCCTAGTCGCAGATAAGCATCGGTTTTGACGTAGCAATGGTTTGGTCTCAGGCATCTGAGTAGAAAGAGAAGGTTATTGTGTTCTCGTACAGATCCAGGACAGTTGGCTGAGGTTCTAAAGGAAGAGCACATTTCCAGAGTTGGAGGCTGGCAGCTGTGATTCGTAAGAGTGTACATTTCCAGAGTTCAGAAAGAGGCTTGGTTTCATAAGTAGAATCCAATCTGAGGTCACAAGGACAAAAGGCGTTCAAGCAAAGGACCAAGGTCAATCCGAGTCACACACTTATAAATCAAGGTGGGTAGAATAGGAGCTACTCTCACCCTTTCCAGGTAGTCCACGCCTGTGCATTGGCTCCGCTGCATATGCACCAAGATGTCCATACGGATGTTGTGCGCCGAACACGGCCACGCATGCGCAAGAGATGTAGACATTCCGAGCGCTACTGCTGGCTATTGGAATTGTGAGGCTCAGATGATGTAGTGTAGTGTAGTTCTCGGGATTGTTTTCAATGGGGCTTTCACTGTACTTTCTAACAATGTTTTTAGCGTACATTATAATGTAGTTTCTCCATTGCTTAAGTTGAAGTTGTCCAACGTTGGTTTCACTGTTGATTTTAGCTTTGCCTCTATATGGAGTTTAATGGAGAATACAACGTCAAAATTGTCGAACTACATTCACCGCCTTCCAACCATTGGTGGAATAAAGTTGAATGGAGGAATGGAGAATAACTGTAGTTTACTACTTTTATGGAAGACTAATGGTGGTATCACTGTTTACAGTTACATGCAGCGACTTCACCTGTCCTTGTTGCATTTTGCTTCTCTGCATCTCAAGTTGATCATATTTAGCTATGGTGAACGTCCCTGCCAAAACAGCTAGTTAGTGAGTAACCTCTTACATAAATAATAGTACAGGAAAATACAGGTTCAAATGTAATGTAACAAAACCGAATGGAAATAATGTAAAAGGAATGGAGCAGAATTGAAAATTAATGCAACAGAATGAACAGTAATGGGACAGAAAGAATGGGAACAAAATGAAATGAAAAATAAATGGAATGCATTTGCCATGAAAATGGAATGGAGTGTACTGTGACAAAAATGCAGTAATGGATACCAAATAAATTAAATGGAATGCAATGGCCATGAAAGGGTAATGGAAAGAGCGGGGAAGGAATACAATTGTAATGGAATAAAAAAAAGAGGGATGGAATTGTGATGGGATATAATTAAACATGGAACAAAGCAATGGAATGGAACAGAAGGGAAAGGAAATGAAATGACACAGAATGGATTAATAATGGAATAAAAATGGGAAGACATGTACTGGAATGGAAAAGTAGAATATTATTGGAACAAAAAGGAATGGAATGGTTTTAGAAAAGGGATGGAGAGGAAAGAATGGAAAGGGAAATAAATGAAACAGATTGGGAAAGTGATGGAATAGAGATGAACGGAAAAAAAAATGGAAAAGCAATGAAACAGAAAGGAATTGTATCATACTGGAGCAGAAAGGAAAGGAATGGAATGCAGCAGATTGGAATGATGAGGTCTTGCAATGATAATGGTTAGTACTGGAACAAGAAGGCAGTAATAGATAATAAAGGAATTAAATGGATGGTAATGACAATGAAAAAAGTAATGGAACAGAATGGGTAAGAAATAGAATAGTAATGGCATAAAAAGAAAAGGAATGGAAAAGAATGGAATAGAATTGTGATGGATATAATTAAAACATGGAACAAAGCAATGGAATGGAACAGAAAAGGAAGGAAATGAAATGGGACAGAATGGATTAATGATAGAATAAAATGGAAGACATGTACTGGAATGGGAAAGTGGAATATTAATGGAACAAAAAGGAATGGAATGGTAATAAAAAAGGGATGGAGAGAAATTAATGGAAAGGAAAATATATTAAACGGAGTGGAATAGTGATGGAATAGAGATGAACGTAAAAAAACAAAATGGAAAAGGAATGAAACAGAAAGGAATTGTATCATACTGGAACAGAAAGGAAAGGCATGGAATGCAGCAGATTGGAATGCTGGAGCCATGCAATGGTAATGATTAGTACTGGAACAAAAAGGCAGTAATAGATAATAAAGGAATTAAATGGATTGTAATGGCCATGAAAAAAGTAATGGAATAGAATGGGAAAGAAATAGAATAGTAGTGGAATAAAAAGAAAAGGCATGGAACAGAATGGAATTGTAATGGGATATAACTAAAACCTAAACCAAAGCAATTAAATGGAAAATAAGGGAAAGGAAATTAAATGATTGGATTTGTAATGAAACAAAAATGGAAAGGCACATACTAAAATGAAAAAAACGAATACTAATGGAGTAGGTAGGAATGGAGAATGATAGGAAAGTAATAAACAGAAATGGGGAGAAAATAATTTGAAGAAAAATAATTTATTCAGAAAGGAACAGTGATGGAATAGAAAGGAAAGAAAAAGAACAACATGGAAAAATATGAAACAAGAAGTAATGGGCCAGCATGGAACAGAAAGGAATGGAATAGAATAGAATGGAGATTAACTGGAACAAGGGAAAGGAAAAGAAAGGAATGGCAATGCAAGCAATGAACAGAATGGAAAAGGAATAGTAATGGAGCATAAATTAAAGGAATTGGAACAGGATAGTATTGAAAAAGGAAGAAAAGGAAAACAAAATGGATAGGGAATGGATTAATAATGAAAAAGAAAGAAACGAAAAGCAATAGAACAGAGAGAAAAGGAATGGACATGAACAGTTAGACAATGGTGGGTGGATCTATCCTCAGAGGGGGTCATCTGGATTCATTACATTCTGTTACATTACATCAATATACCAATATACATTCGCTATGATTACTGCAAAGATAATTCTTTTCGTTTCTGTGGTTGAAGCATAAGACTGAAATCCATTAACTTGATTGTTATGCAGTTTATCGAAAAACATATTTATTTATTCCTTTTAACAAACCTCGGCTGATCTGTTGATAAATATATAATTTGAATTTGAATTTGAAGTCTTTCTTCAACAATACGTTATTGTAACATAACTTTCCGGGAAGTTAAAATATGCAAATTGTGTCACACTGGCTGCAAAAACAACGAAGTTTGAGACACAATCGTCCTCTCCAGATGGCATATTTAAATGCATTTTTAATGTTAGCAATCAAGTATGTTCTGCACATGTAGCTGACAGACATCTGAAAGAGCCTTTTTCTTTGTAGTATCATACTATGTCCCATGTCTTTGTTACATATTATTAAAAAGCCTGGGGGTAATTCCTCACACAAGCAAGTTCATTTCATTCATATTAATTTGCAACATGAAAAAAAGCTCTCCGGAAAAAAAAAATGTGCTAAGGTAAATGTTGAGTGAACCATAAAACAGAGCAGTCAGCATTAAAAAAATGCCTATGCCTCATCCAATAAACAAGTCTGCGAATGTCCTTGCCATGTAACTTTATATGCAAATTGCTGTTGTATTTTTGGGGGGTGGGAGGGGGTTAAGTGCAATTTATTTCTTTTAGTTTTTGGAAGAGTACAGCATCGCTCAGTATTTTCAACTGAAAAGTCATGTTTTGTAAGTGTGAAGGTGTAAATATCAGATTTTTGCATGTTCGTGAAGCTCTTTGCTAAGAAACAAAATAAATATTTAACTTTTTTTATTTTTTGCAAGGAACGACTCAAATCAAATCTTAAAAGGCAAAAAAAATGAAAATCTATGTCAGTCTGCAAGTTTTACATATGTATGGATAGATAGATATAAATATTTTTAGTTTTTTTGAGAAAGGATTTTACCAGGAAGGATACATTGAGATTTCTCTCGTTTTCAAGTATGTCCTGGGTGGCGAGTATGTACCGTTAGGTGTCTTGCCCAAGGACACTTACTGGAGAGGTGCTCGTTGGGATCGAACACATTACTCCACAGGCTCTCTCCATGCAGAGCAGTGATGTTACCTCTACTCCACCCAGCCGGTTCATGGATATGGATATTTAAATGGATAGATAGATGATAACTAGATAGAGACAGATAAATAGATAAATAAATAGATATGGATAGATAGATAGATTGATAGATATAGAGAAAGCTATATATGGATAGATAGATATAGATGGATAGACAGATATGTATAGATATGATAGATAGATATAGATAGATAGATAGATAGATAGATAGATAGATAGATAGATAGATAGATAGATAGATAGATAGATATGGATGATAGGCAGATATGGATAGATATGATAGATAGATAGATAGATATTATATAAGATAGATAGATAATAGATAGATAGATAGATAGAAGATAGATAGAGATATGATAGATAGACAGATATGGATAGATAGATATGACAGATATATAGATAGATAGATAGATAGATAGATAGATAGATAGATAGATAGATAGATAGATAGATAGATAGATAGATATGGATGATAGGCAGATATGGATAGATATGATAGATAGATATATATAGATAGATAGATAGATAGATAGATAGATAGATAGATAATAGATAGATAGATAGATCGATAGATAAATAGAGATAGATAGATAGTTATAGATAGATAGAGAAAGATAGATATGGATAGATAGATATATAATAGGAGAAAAGATAGATATGGATAGATAGATAGATAGATAGATAGATAGATAGAGAAAGCTGTAGATAGACAGATAGATATGGATGGATAGACAGATATGGTTAGATATGGATAGATATGATAGATAGATATATAGATATATAGAGAAATAGATAGAAAGATAGATAGATAGATAGTTGGATATATATGGATAAATGGATAGACAAATGGATAGATATATAGATAGATAGGTAGATAGATAGATATGGATAGATATGAAAGATATATATATAGATATATAGATAGATAGGTAGATAGATAGATAGATAGATAGATAGTTAGAATAGATAGATATGGATGGATAGACAGATATGGATAGATATGGATAGATATGATAGATAGATATATAGATAGATAGAGATAGATATAGATAGATAGATAGATAGATAGATAGATAGATAGAAAGTTGGATATATATGGATAAATGGATAGACAAATGGATAGATATTTAGATAGATAGGTAGATAGATATGGATAGATATGGATAGATATGATAGATGGATATATAGATATATAGATAGATGGGTAGATAGCTAGATATGGATAGATATGGATAGATTATATATATATATATAGATTGATGGATAGATAGATAGACAGATATGGACAGATATGGATAGATATGATAGATAGATATATAGATATAGAGAGATCGATAGATAGATATAGATAGAACACGATATATATGGATAGATAGATATGGATAGATAGATATAGATAGAGAAAGATAGATATGGATAGATATATAGATAGATAGCTAGATAGATAGATAGATAGATAGATAAATATGGATGATAGACAAATATGGACAGATATGGATATAAATGATAGATAGATATATAGATATAGAGAGATAGATAGATATAGATAGAGAAAGATAGATATGGATAGATAGATATAACAGATATATAGATAGATAGATAGATAGATAGATAGATAGATAGATAGATAGATAGATATGGATGATAGGCAGATATGGATAGATATGATAGATAGATATATATAGATAGATAGATAGATAGATAGATAGATAGATAGATAGATATATCGATAGATAAATAGAGATAGATAGATAGTTATAGATAGATAGAGAAAGATAGATATGGATAGATAGATATAGATAGAGAAAGATAGATATGGATAGATAGATAGATAGATAGATAGATAGATAGATAGATAGATAGATAGAGAAAGCTGTAGATAGATAGATATGGATGGATAGACAGATATGGATAGATATGGATAGATATGATAGATAGATATATAGATATATAGAGATAGATAGACAGATAGATAGATAGATAGATAGATAGATAGATAGATAGATAGATAGATAGATGGATATATATGGATAAATGGATAGACAAATGGATAGATATATAGATAGATAGGTAGATAGATAGATAGGGATAGATATGAAAGATATATATATAGATATAATAGATAGATAGATAGATAGATAGATAGATAGATATGGATGGATAGACAGATATGGATAGATATGATAGATAGATATATAGATATATAGATAGATAGATAGATAGAAAGTTGGATATATATGGATAAATGGATAGACAAATGGATAGATATTTAGATAGATAGGTAGATAGATATGGATAGATATGGATAGATATGATAGATGGATATATAGATATATAGATAGATGGGTAGATAGCTAGATATGGATAGATATGGATAGATATGATATATATATATAGATTGATGGATAGATAGATAGATAGATATGGATGATAGACAGATATGGATAGATATGATAGATAGATATATAGATATAGAGAGATCGATAGATAGATATAGATAGAAAACGATATATATGGATAGATAGATATGGATAGATAGATATAGATAGAGAAAGATAGATATGGATAGATATATAGATAGATAGCTAGATAGATAGATAAATATGGATGATAGACAAATATGGACAGATATGGATATAAATGATAGATAGATAGATAGATAGATATAGATAGAGAAAGATAGATATGGATAGATAGATATGGATAGATAGATATAGATAGAGAAAGATAGATATGGATAGATAGATAGGTAGATAGATACATAAATGGATAGACAAATGGATAGATATATAGATAGATAGATAGATAGATAGATAGATAGATAGATAGATAGATAGATAGATAGATATGGATAGAGATAGATAGATAGATAGATAGATAGATAGATATAGATAGATAGATAGATAGATAGATAGATAGATAGATAGATAGATAGATAGAGAGAAAGATAGATACATATATATGGATGGAGAGATGGATAGATATGGATAAATGGATAGATATGGGTAGATAGATAGATATAGTTAGATAGATATGGATAGATAGATATGGATAGATATATAGTTATAGATAAATAGATAGATAGATAGATAGATAGATAGATACAATAAATAAATAGATATGGATAGATAGATAGATACGATAAATAGATAGATAGATATGGATGGATAGATAGATACAGGTATATATAGATATATGGCTAGATAGATAGATTTTACTGCCCCAGCCAGTCACAGATTTCCAGTGGATTAGCTGGTGACCTTTGCCACCTTAGGGACTCACACTTTGTATAAATAATAATTATATATATACTGTCTACAATGCCCAAGGTTCATTTCCATAGCCTCACATGTAGAAGTAAGCAAAGCAGAAAAACCATAGACAGTGGCTGTTATATGTTCAGACCAGGGTTTACGATGTCCAGGTCCCAACAGTAATGAGACCATTTTGCACATATGAATAAATAGATGACTCACGCATTTTATAGATCATGCTTTTATTTTCCACTTGCTAAAGACAATATATTATATATAAAAAATATATCCTGAAACAGCTGAAAAGGGGTGACTGTGACTGGTGGCATAACCGGACCATTGCTGAAAAAAAAGCCATTTAGTATGCATGGCACTGGCAATGAGGGTTCTGTGTTATTACAGACCCTAGATCATGCATAAAAAGTGAGAAGTTGTGGACTTCATTTGCATGTCCTACCCAGAGTTCTTTGCTGCATTTGAGGAATGTAGCACACAAGCTCTGTGAAGCAGTTCTCTGAATTGCTGGGATGTGTAAATGTCTTCTGCAACTATAAGCTTTATTATTTTCTGTGTGGAGGCTTTTAATCTCACTTATTCCCCTCCACCACAATTTAAATGCTTATTGATTTGCCCTACGGGTAAAGCATCAAATAGCAAGCAGGTACAATCTATCTCCTGGTGATGAGGGCATAATAAGCCCAAAACAGCTGTATAGGAGTGACTGTGATTGGCTGCATAACCTGACAATTGGTACAAGAAGACATCTAGTATGGCATGGCATGGCACTGGCAAGGAGGGTTCTGTGTTATTACAGACCCTAGATACAAAAAATTTAGATGTTGTTGACTACATTTGCATGTCCTACCCAGAGTTCCTTGCTGCATATTGGGAATGTAGCACAGGAGCTCTTGGAAGCAGTTCTCTGAATTGCTGGGATGTGTAAATGTCTTCTACAATAATAAACTTTATTATTTGCTGTGTGGAGGTTTTTAATCTCACTTTTTTGCCCTCCACCACAATTTAAATGTGAGATATAAATATATATATATATATATATATATATACAGCCCGCAAAATTTCCTCTCGCTTGCTCGCAAATGGTGAGTGGAAATTGGCTGCAGGAGGAGTGGGGTGCATTGACCCGTTGGGCCTGCGGGTTGCTGGGACCCGGATCAGTGGGCCGCTGCCGCCTTGCTTCTCAGCTCCGGTATCGGACTCTTGGAGTCCGAATCCGGAGCTGACCAATCGTGGCTGCCCCTTCCCGTGCGGCGTCGGTCCACTCCCGTGCGGGGTGTGTCGCACACACTGCTGCGAGTTGACGACGCATCACGTGGGTGGATCAGGTGTTGCGCAGGAGGGGCGGCCCCAACACAGCGACTGTGCTGCAGCACCTCTGAATTGGTAGGTGACTGCTGATGGGAGGGGAAGGGGTTAAAAAGGAGAGGAAGATAAGGAGGGGGGAGAGAACAAGGAGGGGAAGAATGAGAAAGAGAGGGGGAAAGAATAAGAAAGGGGGAAGAATGAGGGTGGAAAAAGAAAGAAAGGTAAAAAGAATGAGAATAAGGGGAAAAAATGAGAATGAGGGGGGAAACAAAGGGGTAAAAAGAATGAGAAAGAGGGGGTGAAAAAAAGGCAGTGGAGCTCTGATACGCTCTACACACTGCACATTATTGTGAGCTATGACTGTGATGCTCTGATACACTCATACACACTGCACCTTGCTGTATCAGAGCACCACAGCAATAAAACTCACAGTAATGTGCGGAGTGTATGAATGTGGGTTTTATTACTGTGGAGTTCTGTGATACAGTAATGTGCCATGTGTATGAGAGTATCACAGAGCTACACAGCAATAAAACTCACAGTAATGTGTACTGTGTATGAGCGTGAGTTTTATCGCTGTTGAGCTCTGCGATACTCTCATACATGCCACACATTATTTTTCTTTGTTTTAACTGCTTTATGTTAATGATTAGGGATGAGCCGAACACTCCCTGAGTTCAGTTCGGAGCCAAACCCGAACTTTCCAAATGTTCGGATCCGAACCCGAACCTGAACTCGAACTCAATACAAGTCAATGGGGCTGAAAATTCGGTTTTTAGGGTGCCCTCCAAGAGGGCATATATGCTAGATATTTGCCATAAAAGGTGTATGGGGGTCCGGGTAGTGCCCTGGGGGACAGGAAACAAGGACAAAAAGGTAAAAAAAAAAAAAAAACGTTTTTAAAGGGACAGTGAGTTTTCCATGAAATAAGGGTTAAAAATAAAAACGAAAAATTCCTTCCAATATCGTGCCTAGGAGGTCCCCATAACCTGCCCGTGAAGTGGCGGATTTCTAGGATGTATAGAAATATGTATAAACCAAAAAATTACATTTCAAATGATGTTAAATGCTTTTCCTTTAATCTATCCATAAACAACTGCTTGGGGCGGCAGTCTGTATGAAAAGAGGAGACATTTTCGGACACGCAGAAAAAGTTTACTGATTTTTTGGCGGTGAAAAGCAGGAGAATGACTGGAGAATGGAAAATTCTAGACCAAATAGCCGATTTGGAAAGTGAGATAAATGGGAGAATTTTTCTGGTTTGGCTATTTTGACCTAGAATTTTCTCTTCAGTCATTCTCCTGAGTTTCACCTTTCTCTGAATAACCCTGTCAGGGTTATTCAGAGAGCGGTGAAGAGCAGGAGAATAACTGGAGAATGGAAAATTCTAGGTCAAAATAGCCAAACCAGAAAAATTCTCCCATTTAGGCTAGGGTCAGACTAGCGAATTTTTAACGTGCGTTTAGGCGCACTTAATCACGGCAGCACTAGCAGCAAATGACGGGCAATGACGGCCAATATACGAAGTACAGTCGCACGAAAGTCCGGCTGCGCAACGCAAGTGGAAAATGAACGCATTTTTTCGAGAACGCAGAACCGCTAGTACGGACGTACAGAGTGCGCTGCGTCCACTAGCGGCGTGTGTGCGTGATCTGGAGACGTCAGACCCTACTCATGTCCGGCCAACATAACGTCCAGACACCCAAAGTTTCCTGGTAGAAATGGTTCCAGCGGCGCAAAGAGGTTCTAGATGATTGGGATACCTGTTTTATATTGACAGTATAGAGAGTGCTCACACAGGTTAGATATTGATTGATATAGAAAAATGGTTCTGTGCAGAGAATGAGTTATAAGTCCTAAAAGAACGGTATTTCCCAATGTGGGATATAGGCACAGTCAAGAAAAGACTAGTGATAAAGTGCTACCGTGGATTAAAAACTAGTAGGTGTGCAAAAGTGCAAAAAAAGTGCATAGATTGCAATGATACCTATAAAGTGGTGTTGGCACCAAAATGCGCCTATTAAACCGATATAAAATCAGTCTAAACAGCACACGTTAGATAGTAGTTCGTATAAACACTGATGGATAAGAGGCTGGTGAAAGTGCAAATGTGCAAACAAAGTGTTAATATCAGCACCAATGATATGCCTAATAAATTGGATCAATGTAAAATCGATTCAAAGAGCACACATCGTAAAAAACAATTCATATAAATATACTTCTTGTGCAAAATGCAAAATGAAGTGCGTTGACAGTGGTAAGTCAATAAAGTGCAACAGTGTCTATGAAAAAACGGAGAGGAAAAAAAAAGGTAGTCTTGCAGAAAAAATGGGCAGCTACAAATAAGTGCACATCGAGAAGAGGAGCTATTCGTGAGTGGAGAATAGAACTGGTTAAAGTCTATATTTGTCTCACACTCTCAATTTCCAGATGTCTGTGAGGGTCTAGCTGGGTGTCTTCTCCTTGGAGTCCTGATATGTTTCTAATCCTCAGAAATAAAAATAAGAAATAATGGTACAGTATTATCTGGACTCGCTGGTTATGGGATATACCAAAATACAGGGGTGCACTTACACTTTCCAGAGCCTATATTGTCCAGGCTCTGGTTCTAAGTGCACTGGGCCAAGTAAAGAGTGGCCTCTTCCTTTCTTTGGTTCTCTTGTTCACCTTGAAATACAAGAAATTTGGGGAGACAGAGCGGTCATAGCGTAACTTGAGACAACAGCTGAATAAATATAAGGTAAAAGTGGTCTCACTCACCGATGGTGGAGCCTTATTTATTCAGGCTCAGTTTAGTGGCATGTAGTGCTCCTTGATCGGTGGGCACCGTCACCTCTTTTATTATTATTATTCTTTATTTATAAAGCGCCAGCATATTCCGCAGCGCTGTACAATAAGCACAGTATAGACAGGGTTACAATACATTGAACAACATTTGACAAACAGTCAGCTTGCACAGGTCTCCGATTACGAATCTCCCGGCTTGAAGGGTCAATAATCAGGATATGGAGGGTCCTCAGGAAAGGCTTAGGATCAGGCGTTTCTGGGATCAGCTCTGCAATCTGGTTCAGTCTGGGACTTCAATCAGTCCCAGACTTGAAGTCCCAGAACCATTTTTCTATATCAATCGATATCTAACCTGTGTGAGCACTCTCTATACTGTCAATATAAAACTGTTATCCCAATCATCTAGAACCTCTTTGCACCACTGGAACCATTTCTATCTTCGTACCCTTTCTAAACACATCTCTGTCGAGGTTTTGTGTCTTTCCCCCAGTAGGCTGCATCTATACACCATCTTACCTAGAACCTAGCGCCTCCACTGTACTCTCTACCCCTACCCAAAGTTTCCTGGTTTGGATCCATAAAAAAATCACGCTCAAAAATGCGCATCGTATGACCGTTTTCGCGCAATCCGTGAAAAAATACGGCAATACGTTCGGACGCACTTTTTGACGGTCGCTGCGAAAAATGCGTTAGTCTGACCCTAGCCTTATCTCACTTTCCAAATTGGCTATTTATTTATTTATTTTATTTATAAAGGATTTTACCAGGAAGGATACATTGAGATTTCTCTCGTTTTCAAGTATGTCCTGGGTTCAAGAACATTGAAGTGTTACAGTTACAGAAATACAAAGTAATACAATGCAAGATATTAAAAAAACAACACAAATATACAGATTAACAGAAAATAAATATGTAGGAAATATAGTCACTATGTTACATGTTTACAGGTGCATTCTGTATTGAGGTATGTTAGTAAGGAGCTCTTGAGTGACTTAAGACTGGTGGAAGATTTGATGGTGTCTGGAGGTTATTCCATAATTGCGGTGCTCTGTAGGAAAATGAGGATCGAGCCACTGTCTTTTTGTATTGTGGTATTGCAAGTAAGGTGCTGGTCCTGGATCGGAGGTTATAGGATGAGGGAGCTGCTGATGAAGCAGTCTATTCAGATAGGTGGCAGCTTCCCAGAAAAGCTCTTAAACACCAGGCTGGAAAGGTGAAGGGTGCGTCTAGATTCCAGCGATGGCCAGTTTAGCTCTTTTAACATGTCACAATGGTGGGTCATGTAGTTACATTGTAATGCAAAGCGGCAGAATGAGTTATATAATGTAGTAAGTTTCTGAAGATGTGTTTGTGGGGCGGCTGCGTACACTACATCTCCGTAATCAATAGCCGGCATAAGCATTTGTTGTACAATCTGATTTCTTACCACGGGACTCAGGCAGGATTTGTTTCTGTACAGGGCGCCTAGTTTGGGGTAAAGTTTAGATGAGAGGTTTTCGATGTGAGGGCCAAAGGATAGATTAGGGTCCAACCACATACCTAGATATTTGAGAGAAGTGACTGTGGTCAGCGTGCCATTTGATTTTGTCCCCACACATAGATGGGGATTTTGCAATTTGTGTAGTTTCGGTTTTGTTCCAAAGAGCATCGTTACAGTTTTGTCATTATTTAAAAAAAGTTTCTTGTGTTTGATCCACTTTTCTACCTCTGTGAATTGTTCTTGCAGCACGGCTTCCAGCTGCCGGAGAGTTGGTTTGCTGGTATAGATTACGGTGTCGTCTGCGTACATGTGTACAGTTGAGGCTTTGCAGACGTTGGGCAGATCATTTATGAATATTGTGAATAGTAGGGGGCCGAGTATTGAGCCTTGGGGTACAACGCAAGTGACTGGGAGGGGGAGGGAGGAGCTGCCAGAAATTGACACATATTGTGATCGGTCAGATACATATGATTGAAACCAGGTTAACGTGCGATCACCCATGCCAGAGTTTTTTTAGTTTTTCTAACAAGATGCCATGGTCTACTGTGTCAAAGGCCTTGGCAAAATCAAGGAAGATGGCTCCAGTTAGGTTTCCTTGTTCCATCCCAGCCTGGATATCATTACAGACTTTTAAAAGGGCGGTTGTAGTTGAGTGATTTGGACGAAAGCCTGATTGATCCGGGGTTAAGTAGTTCCAATATTGATAATAATCATGTAATTGTGTGTAGACGCATTTTTCCAAAAATTTTGACATTACAGGGAGCAACGATATCGGACGGTAGTTGGATACCAAAGTACTGTCACCACTTTTATGGATAGGTACCACTCTTGCAGTCTTCCAGAGTTTGGGTATGTATCCAGTCGCCAGTGACTCATTTATTAGGGTTGCGACAGGATTTGCAATTGCTGGCGCACTGATTTTCAGCAGCATTGCTGGTATTTGATCAGGTCCAGACTGGTATTTCATTTTTTGCTTACGGAGAAGTTTAGTAACAACACTGACAGGCACTGGTCTAAAACTGAATTCCTGTCTGATACAGGGACTTTGCACAGTTGGAGGGGCCTGATCTGCATGAGGCCTTTCTGATTGCATGTCATTTCCTAGCTTGGCAATCAAAGTGGTGGCGCATCCAACAAAATAACCATTAAAGGCATTTGCTACATCTAGGGGGTGTTCCAGGGTTTTGTTGTTTACTTTGACAGCAGCTGGCTGGGAGTGGACTGGGGGTGCTTGTATGTTACTTATGGTTCTCCAAAAGTTTCTAGGGTTTGAATTTGGTCCAGATTGTTCACTTTTCCTGCCATTCTGCTGGTTTTCACCTTTCTCTGAACAACCCTGAGAGAGAGGTGAAAGCCAGGAGAACTGGCAAGAGAAGAGAACAATCTAGACCAAATAGCCAATTTGGAAAGTGAGATAAATGGGAGAATTTTTCTGGTTTGGCTATTTTGACCTAGAATTTTCTCTTCAGTCATTCTCCTGAGTTTCACCTTTCTCTGAATAACCCTGACAGGTCTATTCAGAGAGCGGTGAAGAGCAGGAGAATGACTGGAGAATGGAAAATTCTAGGTCAAAATAGCCAAACCAGAAAAATTCTCCCATTTAGGCTAGGGTCAGACTAGCGAATTTTTAACGTGCGTTTAGGCGCACTTAATCATGGCCACACTAGCAGCAAATGATGGCCAATATACGAAGTATAGTCGCACGAAAGTCCGGCTGCGCAACGCAAGTGGAAAATGAACGCATTTTTTCGAGAACGCAGAACTGCTAGTACGGACGTACAGAGTGCGCTGCGTCCACTAGCGGCGTGTGTGCGTGATTTGAAGACATTAGACACTGCTCATGTCCGGCCAACATAACGTCCAGACACCCAAAGTTTCCTGGTTTGGATCCGTAAAAATCACGCACAAAAATGCGCATTGTGTGACCGTTTTCGCCACTTCCGTGAAAAAATACGGCAATGCGTTTGGACGCACTTTTTGACGGTCGCTGCGAAAAATGCGTTAGTCTGACCCTAGCCTTATCTCACTTTCCAAATCGGCTATTTGGTCCAGATTGTTCTCTTTTCCTGCCATTCTCCTGGTTTTTACCTTTCTCTGAACAACCCTGAGAGAGAGGTGAAAGCCAGGAGAACTGGCAGGAGAAGAGAACAATCTAGACCAAATAGCCAATTTGGAAAGTGAGTTAAATGGGAGAATTTTTCTGGTTTGGCTATTTTGACCTAGAATTTTCACTTCTCCAGTTATTCTCCTGCTTTTCACCGCTCTCTGAATAACCCTGTGAATGTTTAATCCCGAGGTGAAAAATAACATTGCTTTAGATGTTATTTTGAATTTTTTTAAAACACCAGTTAAATGCAGCATATTACGAAGTTTTAGGAGGGAAATTAATTCTCAAATCTCAATCAAAAGCAGACACCACCCCACCCCCTCAGTACCTCGGTATAGTGTGCAATGTATCAAATTGATTACCAGACTAAAAACATCTAGTGTTATGCCCGTTTGTGAACAGAGGTCATTTAGAGTTGAGAATCTTTCCACGTATACATTAGCTTTTAATTCAATATCTAATAAACTGTTGCTTATAATATTCTGCAGTAAAGAGTCTCTTTATTTCTAGATTTTTTTGTATTTTTTTAAGCATTTTCTATACTTTTTTCAAAATTTCTTTTTTTTTCGAACTCGAACCGAACACACCCAAAAAGTTCGAAGTTCGCGAACTTTCGAACTGCTAAAGTTCGGGCCGAACTCCGAACCGTCCGAACCCGAACAGCTCATCCCTATTAATGATAATTAAATAATTTAAGAGCGTTTGTTTAGAGGCAGATTTATAGGTAAGGGTTGTGTTGGGTGGGGCAACAGGTGGCGAGTAACTCTTAAGGCCTGGCTAGTAGCTCAGGACCTGAAATTTTGAGCCCTGTATATATATATAGTTATGTTTATTATTGCAGAAGCCACTTGCACATCACAGCAATTCAAAAAATTTCATCCCAGAGCTCCTGTGCCACATTCCCCAAATGCAGCAAGGGATTCTGGGTAGGATATGCAAATGACATCTGTCTTACTTTTGTGCATCCTGGGTCTGTTATTACACAGAACCCTAAAATCAATGCTATGCCACACCGTGGCTTTGTAGCAGAGATAAGGTTTATGCAACTGGTCAAAGCCACTCCTAGGACAGCGCTGTTTCAGGTTTGTTGGACCCTCATCAGCTAGGAGGTAGGCATGACCAGTTGCAGTGAATACTTGGCCCCGTAGGGTAAATCAGTGCTTACAAGGGTTGTAGTGGAGAACAAAAAGTGAGATAAAAAGCCTCCACGGTATAATGAGTTATGTTTATTATTGCAGAAGCCACTTGCACATCACAGCATTGATTTTAGGGTTCTGTGTAATAACAGACCCAGGATGCATAAAAGTGAGACAGATGTCATTTGCATATCCTTCCCAGAATTCCTTGCTGCATATGAGGAATGTGGCACAGGAGCTCTGGGATGCAATTCTTTGAATTGCTGTGATGTGCAAGTGGCCTTTTCCCCGGACGTGACAGTACCCCCACCAATTTTTCAAGAAAAAAAGCACTGATATATATATATATATATATATATATATAAAATATAATTGTATTATTTTTTACAAACAGTCAGATTATGAGATTATGATGCATTCCATTTTTTTCCTATTCTCCTGTAGGCATGCCCAGCATGCTTAGTGGCCTTGTTAGTATAGAATACAAAAAACCATATTCTCCCCACGCTCCGCAAAACACCATCAAAGCCGTTCAGTCTATTAGTCATTAAATGAGGATGCACATTCTGGGATGTGAGAAGAACGGCACCTGGGGAATATGTAAAGCAGTCCTCATTTTCTCACTAGCGCTGTCCCTCTGACACCTCACATGAGCCTCACGCTCTGTTTGCACCCCACGCGGAGCGAGATGCAATTCGCACGCGGTTCCTTCCTCGGCCCCTCTAAGGTAATGTGGGTCACGATGATTTAATTTCTGAATGTCGCTGAAAAAAAATAAAAAGTCACTCCAAAAACCAACGGGCTTTAATGGCAAAACAGTTTACAATGCAGGCAGCTGGAGGCAACCTTAGGGTCATTTTTGCCTTTCAGCCTCCTGTCTCTCACACTTAATTTCTCTAAGGTTTTCTGTTATACAGTAACAAGCAGGAATAGCAGGCTCATTGAATTTCTGAAGCTCGTGTTTTTGGAGCAAACTGTTTTTTCCTTTTTTTTTTCTTTCTTTTTTTAGTGTAGTGCTTACCAAGAATTGTCAGAACGTGTCTTCACCTTTGGATAAAGTTACCGGTGGGAAGATGAGGTCTGTGAAATGCAAAAACAAAAGACAGAGGGATGAATGCACCAGCCGCGAGTTGTCATTCTGATGGCCTAACCCAACTAATAATAACGAATGATAATGTGACAGTTCGGTTGGCGACCTTAAAAAGAATATAATAGAAAAAAAAGCAAGTTATACGCAATAATTCCATTTAGAAGATGAATGTTTTATTTTTGTACATAAACAGGGATGTCCCGATCCTTTATTGGAGACCCAATCCAATCCAGGTCATGCGGTATTCAGCACTGACCAAAATATATATATATATATTTTCTTTACCAGAAAGGATACATTGAGATTTCTCTCGTTTTCAAGTATCTCCTGGGTGGCGAGTATGTACGTTTAGGTGTCTCACCCAAGGACACTTACTGGAGAGGTGCTCTTGCCGGGATTCGAACCTGTGTCTCCACAGTCTCTCTCCATGGTTATATAGAGCAGTGATGTTACCTCTACTCCACCCAGCCAGAGTCTTGATTCGATACTGCACAGACACCCGTGATCTGTGGCCCCCTACAGGGATTCCTGTATCCTCTATATTTCCTCTGACCATCTTCTCATCCTCCTTCACGACTTAAGAAGAGAGGGAAGACACCGCAAATCAATGTAGAGGCTCCAGGATTCCAGCTTGGGTGGCTGGCTGCCCGATGATTGTAGGACTCTGGGGTTGGACAAGCTTGCTAAAGCCTATCTCTGAACCCCATACAATGACTCAGATCAAGTCCTGATCCCCATCCTTGGGATCGGATTGGGAAATCTCTATACAAAAATCAAGTAGATACAGAGAAACAAAAAGCCATTACTGATCATGTTGGTCATACTTAAGTTTAGGAAGTTCAAACACCAGGTTCTTTCTGGTGGAGTGTCTGGACTCTTTTTTTTTGTTGCCAACATTCTCAGATTTCCAGGTGTTTGTACTCTCTATTCTGGGGGTTTATTACCGCAGGACTCGGTCCTAAGATTGAGACTTCTGGTAGATGAGTTAAGTGTAGAGTCCTGGGACAATTAACCCCTCGTGTCACTGAGCAGATACCTGCGAAACTGGGACTATTGGCAACTATGTTTGTATCAACGTATATTCAATTTCAGTCTTAAGAATTAATATATGCACTTTTTTCCCCCAGTCTCCCTCTGCTTCCAGCTGCAAGAAGAAACCGATAGAGCTGTCGTTCTCTCCGCGTGATGATAGGTGAGTATGTGATTTTTGGGGGGTTTTCACCTGGTGCCGACTGATTTCGCAATAGCCGTATCACTTAGCACCAGAACCCAAGGATCCGTGCCTGCACCTGTTAGGATCTGTGCCTGCAACTGACTAGATCCGTAAATGAGCAGCACATGTAAAGTGCTGCCTATGCTCAGCACTGAAACAGTTATTCACAGCAAACACACACCACACCCCTACCTGCTGGAATAAAGGTCCACTTCCCCCTGTGCAATGTGACTCTGCATTGCAAGTCAAACCCTGTTACTGTTCAGACCTACTGCTGTATTACTCCTGATCTACTGTGTACCAGACCCTCCTGCTTGCCTGCCGATTGCCGCCCTGTACCAGCATCTTGACCACAGATCGCCCTCTTACTATTCTCCCTGGATACCCTCTTGTACTGGGCCTTGGATCTCCCAGTGTCTGTCTACCCAAAGGTACCATCTGTGTGTACCTGCACACTGGGCTCAGACCCCTGAACTTGGGTCTCACCATGTCACATGCCAGGTGCCACCCTGACAGCAGTTTTAAGGATGAATGGAGAAATGTAGCAATGTAGATAAGAAAAACTTTAATAAACTTCTAAAACATAATAAAATCAGTTCATATCACCAAGTCCTTTAGTATTACACCGAGACGCGTTTCACTCAGGATCCACTCCTGTCCACTGCTTCCTCAGTTGGCTTCTCGAGAGCGACCCATCCACAGATCCCTTTACCCTCGATCTGTCGCACTTACCGCATTGTATTCTGCTTTTCCTCCTGTGTTCATGTATCCTGTTTTACTTATCCTTAAAACACCCAGCCGTCATGTTGAGCTAGTGTTCAAATATCTCTAAAATAGGCATAGTATAGAGATGACAGCAAATGTTTAATCCAACAATAAAAGTACATAAACACATATTTAATCCTCGCTGCCACGCTGTAGAAAAATGGTTTTTCTTGCCCATGTCCTTTGCATTTTTATGATTTTGCTATGACACAATATGTAGCTATTTAATCAGTGTGGAATGAATTCAAAGGATGAATAAATTAAATGTGTGTGCGTGTTAATGCATGAGGGAAAAAAGGGATGATGCTCAGGACCAGATATTCTAAATAACAGTCAAAGGGTACGCGAGAGTCGCTAGATCTCATGCATAAATTACCACAATGATATTTTTGGAGACTATATGAATGTGTAATGGACTATTATAATCACACTATGCTCAGAGGTCCTAAAAGTATATCACTGCATTTATTCGCTCACCTAATGGACTTGATAAAGAGGTAGTTGCTTTGGTAACTGTTAAGGTCAATGTCTGCATATTACTTGCTACACAGTGTTACATACAACATACACAGATCCATAAATATACAGGGATCCTTAGATAAATGTGTTACATAACATGAAAACTCAACTTATTGATTGCAGATTGTTCCTAAATAGGAAAGATATAGGACCCGTTACACTCTTGACGCTCTCCCTCTGCAAGAAAGCCAGTTACTTCTCACCACCATTTTTACGCTCTGCTGTCCCACCTGTCCACTCCATCCAGTTACATCCACCATGTGGGGCCCATGGAAGTGGTATTTATCATGATTTAAGGGTAGCTGAGGAGATGGATAGGTTGGCATCAGTAACGTGGTATGCTAATCTGAAGAGATAGGTTTGTAAGGATTTCTTGAAGGTCAGAAGATTAGAGGAGAGTTTGATAGGGTAGGCGAGTCTTAGACTGGTACTGTGGAGCGAGGTGTGATGTTTCTGATGAACAACAGTGTCGTGGTGGAGGAGCGTTGCAACGGATGAGGAGTGCAGAAATGGATGAGGAGCAACGCAATAGATAAGAGGATATTGTAAAACGGCCTTGATTGCTTGACTGATTGAGAAGCCCGGGGTGCCTGTATCCTCTTTGCAACTAGATAAGTACATTGGGAAGATGCGCGTCCCAATATATGGTGGCACCCTTGATGGAAGCACTGGGGTGGGTTGTCACTTATCCCCGTGCTGTCCAATACCTAACTGGAATTAAAATAAAGGCGTCAATCACTGAGTATTTATTGTTCCTACCAAACATTAATTCTTACAGGTTCTCATACTTAGCTAGTCCTATAAATTGGTTTTGGACTACTATCCAAACAATCCAAACTTCTCTTCTGCATTCAGCGTTCATAACGTACGAACGCTCAGCAAAAAAGGGTATTAAATCTCTGTAACATCCCTAAAAAGCAGCAGGAAAACAGCTAATTATTTAACAGGCTGTAAATATTCTAATAAAAAATGTGTAGGAAAAGAGCAGCCTGAAAATGGCACATTCTATTCCCTTTTAACGTGCTTTTAATTTATTCTTTTGTTGGATTTGTTTGCAGTTTACTTTCTTGAAAGGTTAAGTCTTTTTTTGGTATCACTTCATATTTAATGAGGTTATCCTTAGATGTTACCATTGTCACAATGTTTGCAACTTGCTCAATATTTATTTGAGCTAATTTATACACAGGAGGTCATCCTGCGTCAGGGCTGTATAACTCCGGCCCCCCAGATGTTTCTGAACTACAACTCCCATGATTCCATTATTATTATTATTCTTTATTTATATAGCGCCAGCATATTCTGCAGCGTTGTACATTGGGCGCAATATAGACAGGGTTACAATACATTGAACAACATTTTGACAAACCAGTACAGGAGGAAACGAGGGCCCTATTCCCGTCGGAATTTACAATCTAGAAGGGTTGGGGGTTTGACATCGGTCTTTGAACGGCTCGTGTCTGTGGATCTCTGGGACTTTCTGCTGTCCCGGCCAAAACTTGGCTTCACGAACCCTGAGCACGCCCTGCTCTGATGCATCCTATTGGCCGCTCCCTGATCCCTGGCTTCTCAGTGGCTGTCGGATATCCTCCCATCGATGCGTCTAGTGAAAGCTAAAGTGTCTGACGTGAGGCTTATGGAGGAGCTAACAGCAATCGTACACCAAACCCTACCCAAATTTGAGAGCATTTGTGGGACGATTATATGGGAGTAATACGTTAACTATGTGCTTACCTTTGGAGCTTACCTTTGTTTGTCAGTCCAGGTAGGAAATGCCCCCCCCCCCTATTTTTTATCCTTTTTCTATTTTTCCTTTTGGCACCATCGTATTAGGACAAGGCTACACTTTGGTACATGCCAGTCGGTATCTGTATTCCAATGCACCTGCTTAGTAGGGATGGGCTGGTGGTTCGATCCGAACATGAGTTCGAATTGAACATTGCCCGTTCGGCCGTTCGGCGAACATCGAACATTTCCGCGTGTTCGCTGCGTGTTCGCCCACAATGCACCACAATGGACCACAAAGCACTTTTTCACTGGCCTGAAGCTCGTAATTGGCTACAGCCAAATTTTGCCCAATCATGGGCTCACAGAGCTAAGTCCCGCAGCACACTATATAAGGCTTCCCTGCAACCTCAGCACGTGTTTTTTTTGCAGGAGTGAGAGGAAATTGTTCTTTCAGTGTGTCTCACAGACGTATAGCAGATTTCTGTGAATTGTAATCTGTGTCTTCTCACTGCCAGCTATTGGGGTCTCACTTTCTTCTAGCAGATAATTATCTGGGAATTGTAATCTGTGTCTTCTCACTGCCAGCTACTGGGGTTTCACAGACTTCTAGAAGATATCTGTGAATTGCAATCTGTGTCTTCTCCCTGCCAGCTATTCGGGTCTCACAGACGTCTAGCAGATATCTGGAAATTGTAATCTGTGTCTTCTCACTGCCAGCTATCAGGGGGTCCCACATACTTCTAGCAGATATCTGGGAATTGTAATCTGTGTGTCGGCACTGCCAGCTGCTGCCAGGCTATCAGGCTGTATCACTGACGTATAGCATTGTTCTGCAAAATCTGTATATCTTTAATCTAATTCTAGATACCATACAATAACACAGTTTAATCAGAGTTCATCTGTTTATCTATTCAGAGTAGAATCTGGGTTTTGCCAGCTATCAGCCAGGCTGTATCACTGACGTATTGTTCTGCAAAATCTGTATATCTTTAATCTATATATCACTCACCATGTCAGCAAGACCAAAAAGGACAGGCAGACACTCCCAGACACAGATAAGAGGGCAAACAGCCTCTGTGTCGGAAGGCTGTGCCCCTGGTCGTCGTGGACGTGGTGCATCCTCTGCAGGGGCACGCTTGTCCTTGTTTCTAACTGGTGCTGGTCGTCTTAAGCAGCAGCAACATACAGAGGATTTGCAGGATTGGCTAACCAGGCCATCCTCATCCTCTTCATCCTCTGCCAGCCAGGCTTGTAGTGCTTTACAGTCCACCTCAGCTGCCAAAACATCTAATTCAGCCTCCATGTCCACAGCTACTCCTGCCGTAGCCTCACTATCATACACGGAGGAGTCAGCTGAATTGTTTGACTACAGTGACAGTGACGTGCTGCTTGAGGATGCGCAGCAACTCCAGTGCTCTGATTCAAACTCTGAGGTTGAGGAAGGGAGTATAATCAGCCTAGAGGGAGGGGGTGCCAGTGACACACATATAACTGGCACTCATGTTCCCCCAGCAGCTGCAGCATATTGCGAGGTTGGCTCCAGTGATGAAGAGATAGGGGGTGATGACAATGATGATGGGGTCACTGGCTCCACCTGGGTGCCTGATTGAATAGAGGAATCAAGGGAGGAGGAGGCTCAACAACAACGAGGCAGAACATCCTCTATGAGCAACCGTAGCCAGTCCAAGGCATCAGATGTCAGAGCTGCTCGGGTGCAGGGCGCTGTTGTCTCGCAGCACACGTCCAGGATCTCTGCTGTCTGGGAGTTCTTCACAACATGTGCAGCAGACTGCAGCATTGCTATTTGTAAGCTATGCCGGAAGAGGATCAAGCATGGGAAAGACATCAGACACTTGGGTACCACATACTTGAGGCGACATATGACCACCTGCCACGCATCCCGTTGGCACAACACTTTGCATAGGTCCTCCTCCTCATCTGTCTCTACCCCCATTATATGTCCTGCCATGTAATTGCCTACAACCTCCACTGACAGGGATGATGCTACAGTAATGGGTGTATCATGTCCTTACTCTGAATCTGCCAGCATCCCATCAGTAGCAGATTTATGTACATAGATTTCATTGCCCCAGCTGCTGCAGCGGAATAAAAAATATTGTCCCAACCATCCACATGCACAACGTCTAAATGCTAGCTTGGCAAAATTACTTGCATTACAGCTGCTGCCTTTCCAGCTGATGGACTCTGCTTCCTTCCGTGAATTTGCCGAATGTGCTGTACCAAAGTGGCAGGTTCCAAAACGCCATTTCTTTTCACGGAAGGCCATTCCAGCACTATACCAGCACGTTGAAGACAATGTTATGGAGTCATTGGGAAAGGCAGTCAGCAGCAAGGTGCACATTACTTTAGACACGTGGTCCAGTAAGCATGGACAGGGCCGTTACATTTCCTTCACGGCACACTGGGTAACTCTGCTTGCAGTTGGGAGGGATCCAGGACGGGGCTCTGTGCTGGAGCTTGCTCATCTGCCACGACTTCAGAAAGCTGCTTATATGATGTCTGTCTGCTCCACCACCTCTTCCTCTTCCTCCTCCTCTTCCTTCAATGTCTCTGGCGAAGTGGCAGTTAAACCGACTCGTGGCAGGGGCTACGCAATGGGTCAAGCAAAAAGATGCCATACTGTGCTTGAGCTGATTTGTTTAGGGGACAGGAGCCACACCGGGCCAGAAATTCTATCAGCACTGAAGGGGCAGGCACAGAGATGGTTAACACCACGCCAGCTTGAGCTGGGAATGGTCGTCTGTGATAATGGCAGCAACCTTCTCTCCGCCCTATGCCTGGGTAAGTTGACGCATGTACCATGCCTAGCACACGTCCTAAATCTGGTGGTACAGCATTTCCTAACCAGGTACCCAGGGCTGGCACAGTTTCTCAGCCAGACCAGAAATGTCTGCAGCCACTTCAGACGGTCATTCCCAGCAAGTTTTCGCCTGGCATAAATTCAAAGAGAATTCCACCTTCACACAAACTGCCTGATCTGTGACATGCCCTCCAGGTGGAACTCAACATTGGAAATGCTGCAGCGACTGCACAAGCAGCAGTGGGCCATCAATGAGTACCTGTGTGAGTATGGCACAAGGACAGGTTCAGGTCAACTTGTTTCCCCCCCGCAGTGGCCGATGATCAAGGATGCATTCACTGTACTGTCACCATTTGAGGAGGCAACGAGGATGGTGAACAGGGACAGTGCATGCATCAGTGACACAATTCCTTTAGTGTTCCTGCTGGAGCGCACTCTGCTGGGAATTATAGATGTGGCACTAAAGGCAGAGCAGCAGGAGGAAGAGGAGGACTTCCCTAGCTCTCAAGGCCCCAGTCTTTACGCAGACAGCATTCCTGCGGGTCCTCAGATCAGACAGGAGGAGGAGGAATATTTAAGTTGTGGGGGCATTGAAGGTGGGGATTCCTCAAGGGAGGGTTTTGTGTCCCCAGAACCCAAGGACTAGTACGTGGCTGGGAGGAGGTAGTGCACGATACGGTCATCTTCAGCATCCAGGAAGACTCTGAAGCTAATGCCACCTCCAATCTACGCTGCATGGGCTCCCATATCCTGCAAAGCCGGCTAAAAAAAACCAGGATTCGTGCTATTAAGGAGAGGGATCATTACTGGTTGGCAACCCTTCTAGATCCACGATACAAGGGTAAGGTTGCAGAGCTCATCCTGCCCTCACAGAGGAAGCACAGGATGAAACAACTTGATGACGCTCTAAAGCAACACTTGTGTAACACCTTTCCAGACACTGGTAGGTTACCAACTGATGACACACGTGCTTCTGAGGCTGCTGTTTATCAGAGTAAGAGCAGTGAAGGGGGCCGCTTGACTGGTGCCTTTTCCAATTTTTTTAGTCCACGACGCCCAGGGACGTCAAATGTAGGCACCCATTGCCAGCGTTTTCACCATATAGTGCAGGACTATCTAGGGGCAAGGGCAGACCTGGATACCTTTCCAGCAGATGATCCACTGGCTTACTGGGTGTTGAGATTGGATAACTGGCCAGAACTTAGCCAATATGCTATGAAGCTACTAGGTTGCCCTTCATCCAGAGCCTTTCTGAAAGGACGTTCAGTGCCGCTGGAGGTTTTGTCACAGCCAAAAGAGTGCGTCTTTCCACCGACTCTGTAGACCGGCTGACATTTATAAAAATAAATCAGTCCTGGATCAGCAGCTATCACTCCCCTGATGCTGATGTAACTGAATAGATCGGGGATCTCTTCTGCATTCCCAAAACCTCCACCACTGCACTCTTCCACAATACCTCAGAGGGGTTACGGTGTGAAGGCACTAGCTGGCACCAAAGGCCCAATATTTGGGTGCACTAACGTGTGTACCAGATTCCAATCACTTTAATATTTGAATGCAGAGTCCACCCCTGCACTCTTCCACAATACCTAAGAGGGGTTACGGTGTAAAGGCACTAGCTGGCACCAAAGGCCCAATATTTAGGTGCACTGACTCGTGTACCAGATTCATATCATTGTAATATTTGACTGCAGGGTCCACCCCTGTACTCTTCCACAATACCTCAGAGGGGTTACGGTGTGAAGGCACTAGCTGGCACCAAGGCCCAATATTTGGGTGCACTGACGGGTGTACCAGAATCCAATCATTTTACTATTTGAATGCATAGTCCACCCCTGCACTTTTTCACAATACCTCAGAGGGGTTACGGTGTGAAGGCACTTGCTGGCACCAAAGGTCCAATTTTAATGCATCTGTTGTTACTTTCATCCACAGCCTGCATAAGTTTCACCATAATTCAGTCAAAAAATCACTAAACTTGTTTTGTGTGTCCTAAAACGTCTCCTCTTTTCATACAGGCTGTTGCCCCAAGCAGTTGTTTATGAATAGATTAAAGGAAAACCATTTACCGTAATTTGAAACATAATTTTTTTGTTTTTAAGTGTTTCTATACATCCTACAAATCCGCCACTTCACGGGCAGGTTATGGGGACCTCCTAGGCACGATATTTGAAGGAATTTTTCATTTTTATTCTTAACCTTTATTTCATGGAAAAATCACTATTCCTTTAAAAAAGTATTTTTTAAAACTTTTTTTCCTTGTTTCCTGTCCCCCAGGGCACTACCCGGACCCCCATACACCTTTTATGGCAAATATCTTGCATATATGCCCTCTTGGAGGGCACTCTAAAAATCGAACGTTCAAGTCCCATTGACTTGCATTGAGTTCGGATCGTGTTCGTGTCCGAACTCGAATTTTTGAAATTGTTCGTGTTCGAATGCGAACCGAACACAGGGGTGTTCGGCTCATCCCTACTGTTTAGAAATCTGTGTTGTACCTTATTATGTTGAAAATTCAAAAATAAAGAATTTAAATAAATAGAATGGTTGGGGGTGGAAACAGGAGGAGAGGACTGAAAGGAGAGAGTGATGGACTGGTAAGAGTGATGGACTGCAAGGTGAGAGCGATGGACTGGTTGGGGCAGTGAGGTGTATTAGTGAGTTGGTGGTAGGCTTGCCTGAATAGGAATGTCTTAAGGGAGCGTTTGAAGGAAGGGAAACTAGGGGAAAGTCTGACAGTACGAGGGAGAGCATTCCAGACGATGGGACTGCACCTGAGAAATCCTGCAGTCTATCCTTGATGTGATGCAAAGAGAAGCTAGGCGCAGATCAATGTTTGATATTAGGGAGGGGGCTGAGGTGTATTTTGTGATTAATGTGGACATCTATTGCATTGAAGGATTCTGGGAATTGTAGGCATCATCATCTGGGTTGGTTGTATATTTGGCAGCGCTGTTTCATGTGATCTTGTTCGATAAACTAAACGTAGGTCACCGTCTGACATGGACTAGAGACGTTAGACATTGATGGTACATTCCCACCGTTTATGGAAAAGAATGGGAAAACAAGGACCACTCGCTCTAGAAAAGGACTTAATGAGAACTTTGCCATTGATAGAATAAAGCTACTTATAAGCCAAGTTCGAGAACGTTGCTGGTATTGTTCATTTAACGGGTAATTGAGTAGAATCGACAAGGGATTTGCAAATTTTAGGTCAAGAAAACTGAATTAGAAATGTTCTCCAACTCAGCAATTTTTCCAGCTCAGCTATTTTGGCCTGAAAATTGCAATTCCCTTGTTAATTCTCAACAATTACCGGTGCAGTGAATTATCCCACGTATGTCAGACAAACCTCATATAACGTTAAATAGTGAGCAAGTTTTATAGGATAAAATAAATTGTCACTGTTATATTAAAGCACAGCGTTTAAAGCTGTGGGGATCCTTTTATCATAGAAATTATAAAAAAGAGGATTATATTTAAAATATAATTTTATATATATATATTAACTACCAGCTCTTTAGCACAATGCTTTGGGTCTCTTCCAGTTCTGCCGTGGTGCAGTAAATCCCGAAGAAAAATTCTATAGTTTCAATTATAGGAGCACTCACGGTCTTGTTAAATAAAAATCAAATACTTTATTAGGAATGCATTAAAAAATTCCAAAGTTTCGGCTCATACAAGAGCCTTTATCAAGGATCCTTGATAAAGGCACTTGTATGAGTCGAAACGTTGGAATTTTTTAATGTCTCGCTAATAAAGTATTTGATTTTTATTTAGCAAGACGTGAGTGCTCCCACAATTGAAACTATATATATATATATATATATATATATATATATATAAATACACCAGGAAGACAGCACTCAACCTTTACTAAGCATAATGGGCTGGTCCTTCTCAAGACAAAAAATACAACACACCAGGAGGAGAGCGCTCAAGCTAGCATATTCAAAGACGTCAACAGTAGCTCAAACATTTGAATATTCTAACAACTCTTAACCCTTTCAATATTTTAACCACTCTTTAACCCATTAAAGTTTTCTACAAGTTTTTTTAAACCTACCGTACTGTAAATAGAACATTCGGCAGGGAGGGATGCTTTCCAGAGGGTTGTCAGCCCTTTTCATAAAGCCACACGTATTCAATTTGCAAGTTCTATGTAACCTTGAATTGCAGGGAGCTCCAAAAAGGATTCTGTCTTCAGTAAGTGAGTTAATCCCATAAGGGCGGTCATTAGGTGATTTACAGTAGAACCTGTCGAAATGGTATACATTGATGTTGTGACAGGCTTAAGCAATTTATGGCCATATAAGGACGAGGCAAAACTTGGGCAGAGGGTTTGATTAGAAACAGAGGAACATTAAAAGGGTAGAAGAATGCAGCAGAGGAATAGTGGCAGTTGAGAAGACTGGGGCAGAGGAACAACAAAAGTCGAAATGAATGGCATAAAGAAATAATGGAGGGTGCAAAGAATGGGGATGAGAAACAGTGAAAGTTGTGAAGAATCAGGCAATGTTGTGAAGAATGAGGAGCAATGGGAAGTAATAAAGATGAAGACCAAAGGAGCTGAAAGAGGAGCTGCAAAGGAACTTTAAAATCCACTGCTCCAGCCGCACAAACTGTTAATCCAACACTGATGCCACAAAAACGTTCCTACCAATCAACATCACCTCAATAACTCAGAGCAAGAATGATGTTTCAGCAGCAATGTTTGAAGGACGGTCGTGGATATTGCCACTCCACCAATGTCAGCATTGATTACAACAAGAAAGCAGTCATGATCCAACGTTGAAGACCATCTATCCTCTATAATATTTTTAGAGGAACTGGCCACAAGGTTCACCACATACAGAAGCTTAATTTCAACAACGGCAAAGTCTCGATCCCGGCACAGGACTATTCTCAAGCAACAACGTTCTTTAATTTCTTCTTTAATCTCGTGTCGATCTTAAAGCTTGGTTTGGACACGTTTTCCTTTAGCCACCTTGAGTGGCACAACTTGATATGCTGGTACCTTCACATCAACAGACACTATGCGTACTTAGAGAAACGTGGACTAAATTGGATCTCTGCTTGAAACGCTCATGATTTAATGTTTTTTCGTAGATATCGTTTTACCTGAGAATTCATAAAGTACATTGTCCGTGAAAAAGAAAAAAAGGACAACAATTGATGGAACCCTTATAAATGTTGGTCATTCAGAATGTAATGTGTGACAACAATGTATTGAAACTTTATTTTTCCCCAAATATTTTAAAGGTCTGTGCAGTGCAATGCAAAAACCTCACAGCACGAGAGGCGATTTTTCATCTCCGACTTTGTATTGCTCTGATACAAAAGGCATTCACTTGTTTATGGTCCATTTGATTGAAGTGTTTTTTGTGAGATAGTTTCAAACGAAAACTGCACCGCGTATGTGTATTGCTTCTGTTGACAGTGAATCTTGGAGTTCACAGTGTGAATAGCGATTATGTAGGTACTCATGTGAATAGCTCAATTTCAGCCTTGCTCTGCTATACATTTAGCAGACGGAGGAGCCTTTTGGAAATGAAGTCCTGTCTCTGGGCATATGTCTCAGCCGGGCGTCCAGCAGTTTCCAGATGATTAGACAAATGAAAAGCAGATCATGTTGTGCATTCCTTGGTGGGTTCCTGTAAGGTTTTAATCAATAAGACGAATAGCACCCAGTCCGCGTCTCTACTCCTACTATGGGGAGAAAAAAGAAATCCGGTTCGGTTAATCCCCGGAGAACTCATGTTTGTTATGCAAAGGCAATGCCGGTTAAGTCTTATCTCTGGCAACTTTTCCATCTGAAGATCCCCAGGTGGTTTAAGCACACAGGAGGGATTTTACATATATATTTTTTTCTTGTAGCCTCAGTAAAATTGTGTCCAGGGAGAAGGAATACGTAAGTCTTTGGAATACGTAAAAGCTAGGATATTCAACCATATGTTGGCCTAATAGTGACAAAACAAGTCTTACAATTTTAATACCTATGAGTACTTTGATTCCAAGCAAAGAAAGGAGAGTTAACACACATTGGGCCCTATTCACTAGTTTGTACTAGAATGGGGTTGCTAACAGGAAAAAATCTCTGCCTGTTGCTGGCAAAAAGTGCTACTACATTTTGTGATAAGGTACATGGAATTGTCTCCAATGGTAGGTACATGTGATATGTATTTTTAAGGTAGGAATGGGACATATATCCCCAGTACTGTCGGTTTATCATACAGAACGGCAGGTGAGGTGGATGAGCCTGGCAGAGGCATTCAGAATGGATTGTAGGAGGGCGAGGCGGGAGAGAGGGAGGCCAGTAAGAAAATTATTACAATAGTCAAGTTGGGAGATTACAAGAGTAGGGATGAGTTATTTTGTGGTGTCAGCGGTAAGAAATGGCAGAATTCGGGAAATATTACGTAATTGGTAGTGGCAGGAAGAGAAAAGAGACTGGATGTGGGAGATGAAGGAAAGAGCATACTCAAGTGTAACTCCAAGGCAGTGAACCTGGCTTGATGGGGAGATAGTGATATCATCGACCATGATAGAGATGTCAGGGGGTGGGGAGGCATTAAAGGGAGGAATTAGTAGAAGCTCAGTCTTGGACATGTTACTCTTTAGGTGGTGAGAGGCCATCCAGGAGGAGATGCCAGATAACAGTTGATGACTTTGGAAAGGACAGGAGGAGAGAGATCAGGGGTAGAGAGGTAGATTTGCGTATAATCAGTGTATAGGTGGTAATTAAAGCCAAAGCTGTTAATGATTTTGCCCAGGGAGGAGATGTAGATAGAGAAGAGCAGAGGACTTAGGACAGAGCCTTTAGGTACACCAACTGATAAAGGCAACGAAGAGGAGGAGTTACCAGCAAATAAAATAGAGAAAGACCTGTTTACTATGTTTAAAAACAAGACATTGTACTTTCCAATGTATTGCATTATTGCCATCAATAAAAATATTGAAGTCCTCTTTAAGTCTCTGCTAGATAGGGAGCATTTTTATGGTTTCTGATCGTCCATAAGGAAAGTGAATGGGTGAGTTCAGAAAACTGTTTAAAGGTCTAACTGAGCATGTGTAAAGCACACTCAGGGCAGATTTAATAAACAACTGTAGCGCTCACTCCTGGAGGAGCCGCTGAAATTGAACCTCGGGTCAGTCTCCCCGCACTAGGGAATAAATATACTCCGGCACCGTTGTGAATTTTATAAATTATATAGTTTACTAGAAGGAATGGCATATAATAGAGAACACGGTGTTCGTAGATATATTTACAGTATTTCGTATTTCGGGAAACGCGCAGCGGAAAAAGAAATATGAGGCTTCATATTTTGGGAAAACGCGCATTGGAACAAGAAAATATAATGCTTCGAAATTCGAGAGACGCGCAGCGGAAACAGAAAAATACAATGCTTCGTAATTCGAGAAACGCGTATCGGAAAAAAAAGAAATAAGAAACGAATCTTTAATCCCTTTCGGAGATTAGGAAGTGAGTCCCACACAGGTTAAGTCCCGGAATGTAAATGTGTGTGTGTATTGTGGTACCCGGGTACTATTCAACTGGCCAGTGAATTGCTTAAACGGTGTCTTCGACTAGTCAAGTTGGGGCCCTGTGGGTTTTAGAAACAACAGCAGCGTGCTTTCGTTATTCACAAACGGCCTTGGAGGCCTCTCACCCATCCGCCAGATTCGTAAGGCTCCGCTGACCCAGGACGTCTCTCCGTTCGATTCTTTAGTGGGGTGCCGGCCACTGGATCCGTTGTCTGGCTTTCTTTGCTTCGGCCGTGACTTGTCCAGCTTACTGCCTGCTCTCCCAATCCGATCGACCTGCGGTACGCCTAACTCGGGGTCCTCCGGCTTCCTTAATAGCAGCTTGGGTAAGATGGTGGATCGCTGGGTCTCCCTCTTGTAAGGCTGAACAACCCGATCTCGGACTCTGATAGGCCCCACCTGCGCTCCGGCCTAGTCACTCTTGCGTTCTGCAGCACTGCGTCTTGTCTCACTCACTCCCTGGCGCGCTCTGCCAGCTATCTCCACGAGGCTCAGGATGTAACCCTGTGTGTCCCACCCACTTCCTGTGTCCGCCCGCAAAGCATGCCGGGAAATGTAGTCTCAATGCAAAGTTCAGTGTCTCTCATCACGCTTGTCTCCCTCCGGTGGCCAAAAATAGGTACTGCCACGACACGGATTAAACACAGCGCTACACAACCATGAACTTTGACATGCTCAGTTGCTTCTATTGCTTCTTTACATTTAGCAAAAGTTTGGTAAAGCCAAAATTTAGTTTGGGTTTCTTGAGGTAGAAGGGGATACTGTGCTTCATGAAAATAAACCATCAAAGCTGCAACTTTGCAAAGGCATGGTGAATTTAATGCCCCCAGAGGACAGTGCTACAGTACCCTGTGCATGATTACCATTTATAATAATATAGCTGGTTTTCCGTGTTTCCTTAAGGGAAAAAATAGAACCCCAAACTGTTTAAACAGTTTCAGCAATTCGGATGACATGTCCGAGGTGCTGAAAATTTGGGAGCACATTCTGGAGCCCATTCACAAATGATATTCGCTTGTAGTTAACAAAATTCATTACATTGCTCCATAATATGAACAGATCGAGTTTACTCAATGCTTGCCTCCGGCAGTAGCCTTTTAACATTGAGTATACTCGACCTTGATACTGAAGCTGTTGGAAGGGATTCTTTGATCTTTAGATAAATAAATAGATAGATCGATTTTTATTATTTTTATACATGGTGGTCACCTTAACCCGCTCCCACCCCCCAAAAACATTTTTCATTTAAATCTTAGTACTGGCAAGGCACCAAGTCTGCTTAATTAAATTAAATACGCAATTATGTTTAGTTACTGTATCAAGTGTCCCTTGTAACACGTGATACATTAAGTGCTCTTGGCTGAGTAATGTATGCCCCATCTACATATTTCCTGTACGGTGGCAAGGTTTCTCAGTTCCCATAGCACACTCCCTAATTATCTTTTCCCTATACTCGTTGGCATCTATTTCAGACTGTCCGTATTCTTTATCTTCTTCTATCAGTGTTTGTTTAGGCTTTGCACTTTTTTTTGTTGCCCTTTCAGTACATCAACCCCAATGTAATTACGATATATAACAAGCTTAATCTCTCATACTTTCCTAGGGCCATGTATCTAAGTGTATTCAACTAATTAATCTCCCTACACCCTCTAATCTTCCCATCAATCTCCTATACCTTTAACATTTTCACTTTCAAGTGATCGTATAAATAATGACCACCATTTCTTTGCATTCTGGAAGACAAATGTAGCACATTTCCCGTGCATATGTTTCTCTTACATGTTACAATTTCCCCCAAGCAATCACCAAGCACCTTATTATTTCCATATTGCCACAATCTCTGTAAGGTCTTGTTAGCATATGTATATATCCCATATGTTGCCACATCTCCCCATAAATACAGCCCTATATTTATTCCCCATGTCTAAGATACTCAGCTCTGAGTGCTGATATTCTGAGACGAGTGTTAAGTATTCAATGTCAAGTGTCCATACCACTTGTGGTAAGAAGTGGAGCCTCAGAGGATCGCAAAATTTCAGTAGACGAACACAGATAGAGTACTTGACCATGGCGGGCTTCCGATTACAACAGGATGAGGCTGTGGATCCTGCTGTTCACCTACCTGGAGGAATAAGGGTACGTGTTACCACTTTTTAAATTCTATTTAGCATTTATAACATGAGTTTGAATACCCACGTCAAGCGGTTCATTGTGCCAGGCCTTTTTTTTTATAAGCTTTCTGTTAAAAGACTTGAAATTTCTCACTATCCCAGTTTTGGTACAATTTTTGTACATTCTATACAAAGTATCAAGTGTAAAAAATCCCAGTATATACTCACTAAAGCCTAACGGTGACAGAAGTTACTGCTTGACTGGGTAAAGCAAGTCGAGCAGCAATCGCTGACTCAGGCATGGTGGTAATTACCTGGCCCCATGCAACGATTACCCATTGACTGGGAATAGGACTCATAGTCCCCATGCTTATTTGTTGTCAAAGTAGACACCTGGTCAATGCTTATCATTCTAAATCAGTGGTTCCCAACCACGGTCCTCAAGTACCCCCAACAGGTCAGGTTTTCCAGATATCTGAAGCACAGCACTGGTGATATGATTTGCTGCTCAGTGATTGTAGGATTCAGTCTGCATTTCTCCAAGGCAATCCTTTAAACCTGGCCTGTTGGGGGTACTTGAGGAACGCAGTTGGGTACCACTTTTCTAAATGAAGGCCATGACCCAGGCATCTAGAATCTCTGTTCTCCATATATTTATTCATGCGGTTAACCCCATGGTTGAGTATGCTCAATGCTCAAAAGATCCTTCAGGAACCCAACATCGAGTAAACTCGATCTAGTCCCATTCTGGAGTAATTCAAAGGAATTTCACTAACTGCACACAAAATTAGTTTTCGAATCAGCCCTAGACTGTGCACCTAAATTTTCAGCACCTTGGACAAGGTGCTGCAACTGTTTGAACAGCCAGGAGATCTGCACTTCTTTTACAGAACGATGGTGCTCCAGTTGCATTATTATAGATGTAGTAGTGCATTTTGGCCAGTAGGGGTGCCCTCTATCTGACAAATAAACTAAAATACATCTAAATATAGTTTATAAAAAGTACATTCATTTATACACTGTCTGCTGACTGTCTGTCTATATCCACTGGGTCCTGGCAGTGGTTTTATAGAAAACAGCTGCAAGGTGAATGGGGTTAATATTAGATGCCACGTATATACCTACTCTCGGTTTTCGAAGACTAGGAGAGTATGCACAAATAATGTTTGTGTGTAAATGTTTTTATTACATAGAGAATTTATATTGGTGAAGAGGTCTTTAACGCATTAGCAGCATGACATCCAATTGGACAAGTCTGCCCACCTCACTGCCTCATGGAGAGTCTATCCAAACAAGTTAGTATCTCATAAGAGCAGCTAGTTCTTTAACTAGAACAACCACAGACCTATTCTGAATGTGCTTATAATTCACAATGACCAAGGAAGCTTGAAACCCATCTCCTCCAATCTCTTTTATCTAGTCATGAGTATTTAGAAGCAGCCACTTCCTAATCATTACCATTGACAAGCAGGGCCGGATTTACATCTCAGGAGTCTGCATGCACAAAATCTAGTGCACCCCCACCCCCAAAAAAGGTACAAAACAAGGGAAAAAAAATGTTAAAAATTTTTGGATTTGTGGGAAACAAAAAAATATTGCAGATCTAAAAAACTAAATTAAAAACCGGTTCTCGCTGCTTCAGCATCAAAAGAAGGGACAGACTCTGTATCCTAAAAATGAATAAAAAATATTATGACAGCAGAATGTCATGGTTGGGGTTAACCTTAACCCTAAAACAAGCACAAATAGTTACCTAACCCTAAACCTTATTTCTAAGCCTAACCCTAATTTCTAGACCTAACTATGTGAAATGATGCTTCATTTAAGTCCCGAGCAACCAAAATTTGGGGCATTAAAATTCAGCATCAGCTGAGGGTCTTTAAACTGCAATGTATCAGACGCTTGCACCCACCTTCAAATTGCTGCCAGAGGGTCCTCACTTCCAAGGCCCAATTCAATACCACCTAATAATTCCAGCATATGGCAATATTTCTCCAATGGCTTTATTCCATCACCATAACACAGAACAACGTTTCGACCTCCACCAGGTCTTTGTCAAATCTGATATACAAATCTATACATTCTCTTAAATACTCCATTCTAGGAGACTATTTAAGAGAATGTATGGATTTGTATATCAGACTTGACAAAGACCTGGTATAGGTCGAAACGTTGTTCTGTATTATGGTGATGGAATAAAGACATTGGAGAAATATTGCCGTATGCTGGAATTATTATGAGGGTCTTTAATCCACCACAGAGGGCCCCTTTCTTTGCAAAAAATAAAGCAAAAAGTTTATATTTTTTTCAGAGCGAGGGACCCCTCCGTGATAGGTTCCTGTAGGCACATACCTACTTTGCCTAATTATAAAACCAGCCCTGTTTGCGATCCACATTCTCCAAGCAAAAGAGGTGTCTAATATCTGCTAATAAATAGTTAATATTTTGCAGAGTTAGCCCTCTTTTTATAAATATATGACCTGCTATGGCGCAAGTTTGTTGTAGAAGGGGTCCTTTGGTCTCACAAGTACATGAAAAATATAAATGGTAACAACATAATAGTACAATACTGTATAATGGGTGCAAATTAGGTAAATCCAGATGATATTTCACTCACAAATAGAGAGCCCAAGCACTGGCTCAGAGTGGGTCCACAAGTGTGGGTTGTTTGTCTTCAATTTTCACATGTGACTCCCACTTTATTAGGACTACCTCATCCGCCAATATGCAATGAGAACAGAAACAAGAGATTCTTGCGCAGATCGAATTTCACTTATAGGTAAGTATTATCAAGATTTTATACTCACACTTGAGGGAGCCTTCTGGATCCAAGGAAACCGCAAGTCGAGGACAGGATAAAGGGAAATAAAATTTATTAAAACCGAAATAAAACAAACCAGAATGCGTTTCGCCACATATCAAGGCAACTTCATCAGCTGGTATAACCTTGCTGGGCCATAGTCCTTATATAATGTCCATCAATTGGATAATTGTCCCCATATCCTGTCCAAATTACTTTCAACGATCTTCCGGTTCTATTTTCATTTTTCAGCACGTTTCCTTGGATCCATGGTGGTTTCCTTTGGTTTTCCAGAATCATAAAAACCCATGGGTGCTATTTCTAGAGCCAGAAGGCTCCCTCAAGTGTGAGTATAAAATCTTGATAATACTTACCTATAAGTGAAATTCGATCTGCGCAAGGATCTCTTGTTTCTGTTCTCATTGCATATTGGCAGATGAGGTATTCCTAATAAAGTGGGGGTCACCTGTGAAAATTGAAGACAAACAGCCAACACGTGTGGACCCACTCTGAGCCAGTGCTTGGACTCTCTAATTGTGAGTGAAATATCATCTGGATTTACCTAATTTGCACCCATTATACAGTATTGCACTATTATGTTGTTACCATTTATATTTTTCATGTACTTGTGAGACTAAAGGACCCCTTCTACAGCAAATTTGCGCCATACCAGGTCATATATTTATACAATTGTTTGTTCTGTTTTTTTTGTGGAAACCTCTAATTCCTGGTATTGGCCACTAGGGGTGCCTTGGTGGTGGATGTACAGTTTGCGTGGTGCTTCACCATCTCTTGTGTATTAGCTTATCCCTCTTTTTACTCTACGTACATGGAATCACGACCCACGCTGCTGTGCAGTTTTCTCATTTTAAGCTCCCCAATCCAAACCTGCTGCTATGTATATTGTGATAACATCTACAAATATATTTGAGCCGGTATTATATCCTACGACATTTACACTAATTGTGGTAAATGATGCTTAATACGCGTGCAGATGTTTACAATAAATGCTCCAGCAGGTGTTAATGCCTTGTTAGAAGTTTATTATTCAAAACACATTGGTGAAGCTGTGAACGGGCGATAGTTGGTGTTACAGATGTAGCAGATGTTCGTTCAGTCTAAACTGTGACCAGGCATAATAGGAATCCCAGTCCAGAGAGGTTGTAGAAGCATGCAAATCTACCTTTGCTGATTATTAGATCTGAATGATGGATTCCGTAGAGGTATTTCTTTTGGTAGGACAATTAGGACATCGTGCACCACCAGTTCAGGGAAGAGAAGCATGTGCCCACTCGGCTCTCCACCTATATATCAGTCTCAACACCTGCATGGATGATTAAGACATATCTGACTGCTTGTCTGTCCTTAAACCTTGATTTATAGAAGTGAGACAGCACAGGTAGTCATTGGTGGTGAACCACTAGCCTCTTTGTCTTTGTGTTGGCCATAGCAGGAACAATCCAAAAATAATCAATCTGTGAGGATCGTTCTTGCCACAACTGTTCTAGATCCTTTGGTTTATATGATATGACTGGGAATATTCAGATTTTTTTATCATTATTAACCTCTTCTTATGACGGGAAGATTGTTTGATCAAATACTGGTAGTTCTGACCCAATAATTTGAGAGAACAGGGACCATTGAGGACTCACTGTAGAGATGGCCACTAGTGTTGTTGCCCATTCTCAGTACCCTGATAATCCTTGTTTTTGCCCATTCTAAGGTAATCCAGATGTGGACCCCTTTTTCGTGGTCCCTAGAGGGGTATCCGCTATACCCTCTTGAGGAGGCCTAACAAGGCTGAGCGATTGTCACAGGTTGTGGTTCTTCTCTTCCAGAGGAGACTTCCTTGGCATGTCAGTTCTGGCCACCCTTTTTGGGTGATAACTGTCTGATTTGCATATATCTTCTTTGTAATGGCATAATCAAGATAAAACTTTGAGACCTCAGCAGAGACCTACCGTAGGGCAGGCCACCATTGCTGTCACCCCTTCGTTAACCTTGTTTCTACTCACTCTCAGAAAATATTAAAATTAATTGGAAAAACCAAAGCTTTTCTGTTGACAAGTCTCAAGCAATGTGTTGAAAGAAACATCTATGATACGTTGACTGGTAATAAAAGACACAAACATATTTTACCCAGACAGAAAAGTGGTGGATGCAAACAAAACATGAAAATAATCCATGTTAACATGTCACGACTTCTTAAATAACAATGAAGAACCTTAAAAGATGGACTGAAACGTAACCGTTTACAGCGCACATCCTTCAGAGCATGGAAAGATACAAATGACATTGGTCAAGTGTTAAGGCCAATGCTTAATCCCCGTAATGACAAAAACAACTGTACATTACAAATACTATCCCAACGGCAACACTGTAGCTATCTTTTTGAATGGTGGCTCATGTCAAAAAGTCCAACGTGTGATAATAAACTTTGCTTCTGTACCATTTCGACTCTCGCAGAGAGCTCGGGATGAATAATGATGGAAGTTTGGGCCTACTCATTAAAGATGCTTCTGGGCAGCATGTTGTCCTAAGATATACCTCTTCACTGCCGGGGCTGACAGCCATGAAATGATGGCGTTGCCTCTGTGTCCTTCATTTCTGCTAGCAGTTGAATCTGTCACATACTTAAAAGAAAACCGCTGTCAGACTAAACTGTATTTTTGACACGTTGTTTAGACCAGGGGCTTAGAAATCTTTTACACTGCAAAGGTGTTAAACACTCTATTTATTCCCCCTGCTGTTTCTATTCTAGTTGCGGCTTCCGTGATTAGCCCAGTCTGATTACCATAATCATGATTCCATAATGAATGTGATTACCTTAACCCGTCTCGTTCCAAAAGCAGGCCGATGATTTAATCCCCTCAATCCCTCATCGGCATTGGGAGTTTAAACCGTTAAGTTACGCTCATCGCTCATTAAAACGCGCAATTCGCAAATATTCGGCATGGCAGGAGTCGTCGTTAGGACTGACACATCGAGACGCGAGTACTAGTTCGAGGAAATATTCCGATGCGAATGTACGCAGGCGTTGACAGCGTAGATGAAAATTTGCTGCGACTGCAAAATGGAGAACGGGATTGAACTTTCACGGCACAATCGGAAAGAGGAAAAAAAAAATGTTGAATGGAATGCGTTTCCTGAGAGGCAGTGTGTAAATAAGCCATCCACTAGACATGTGCACAGCACAAAATTTCGTTTTCAACTAATGGATTAGTCCTAAAATGCAATTTATTTAGTTGCTAAAGAAATTCATTTTCAGTTCTTTAGTATGAAAACTAATTTCATTCATCCGAAAACCAGTGGATACAATTACTATTGTAGTGGCTCCTCAGAGGGCTGAGATCGCTGCTTGTTACAGTATCTCTCACTCTCAGCACAATGTGCCAGGGAAAGCTGTTACAGTAACTGACTGCTGCTCATCACAGTGCTCAGAGTTTCAGTAAAACTAGTAAATAATATTTTTATATATAAGAGGTTAGAACAATATTATTTCCTTGTTTTACTGAAACTCTGAGCGCTGTTACAGTCAGTTACTGTAACAGCTGAGCCTGATACATTGTACTGAGAGATAATATAACAAGCAGCCGATCTCAGCGCTCACAGCCACTGGATTTAAAGGGCTTAAAAAAAATGCTCCTCTCTGTATAATGTATAGAACATCCTCCTGCATTAATTAATACCCCTCTCTGTATAATGTATACAACATCCACCTGCATTAATTAATGCCCCTCTCTGTATAGAACATCCTACTGCATTGGCATGTGGAGGGTGCAGAACTTCGGAATGCAATGCTTATCCAGCACAGGAGAGGGAACTTTTATTTAAACTTTGTATCTCTGTGGGGGAGACACAGGAACATAAAAGCAGGGGAGAGGGAAAATATTAACGTAAATTGGTCTGAAAGCTCAGAGAAGAGATGACTAGTGCAAATAGATTTTTATAATAAAATAAAGCACTTTAAATCTAGAGAAAACATTCAAATAAATCACACTGAAGGCTCATAATGACAGAGTAACTGTGAGAGCTGGATACTAAATGTATCAGACGTAAAAAAACCTTTATAACAAGCAGCACTGGGAGAGGAGAGGGACTTTATATAAATCGTGCATTATAGATGAGGAAAGGGGGATAGTGCTCCTGGATAACATAAAATGTATCAGACCTAAACCCCTATTATGCAGAGCGGGAGGGCAGATAACACACGTTTTATAAAGTCCCTCTCTTCTCCCAGCACTGCTTATTATAAAGGGGTTTTTACTATCCAGCCCTCCTCTGTCATTAGCTTTCATTGTGATTTATTTGAATATTTTCCTTCTCCAGCTGCTTTTATCATCTTGTCTGCCTCATAGACATGCAAGGGTTAAGTAAAGGTTTCCTCTCCTGTGCTGGCTGTCTGTGCTGCGAGTGAGTATTCTGGAGCTCTATTACTGTCAGATTTTCGGGTAGGGGACAGGAAGGATTACATATACAAACCTTTTCTGTAGCTTTGCGATGTTGCGCTCTTCATTGCTGGTCTCCTTCACTCATCAATGTAATATCACAAAAAGGACTGAAACTAAAATGTAGTGCATTTTATTTTAGTTTCTTTCGTTTTATGTACTGAGCAGTTTCGTATCTCTTGAGTCATACTAAAACTAAATTATCCCAAAATTCGGACTAAATCGTTTTAGTACTAAAACGAATGCACATGTCTACCATCCACGTATGAACTAACAGGGTTATCCAAAGAGATCCGAATTGCTTGAGAAAGGTAACCGAACACTGAAAATCAGCGTTCGGTTACCTTTCCTGGCCATTCGGCTATCCAGAGAGCAGGCAATTCGCCAAATCCTGGCGAATTGCCTGCACATACGGTGCCTGTTCGCTGCCTGTTCGAGGGCAGTGAAATCCCCATGAAAAAGCACTGCTTCGGCTATTCAGAGAACACAAACCAGCAGTGAAAGGTTCCCCTAATGCCCTGCCATTCGGTGGTTTAATTCGGCAGGTTTATTCAGGAGAATCCGATAGGCTTCAATGTTAAAAATATTCCCGATTTAATTCAATATCTAATAAACCATTCATTGTAAAATTCTGCAGCAAAAAGTCTCTTTATTTATAGATTTTTTAGGATACTTTAAGCATTTTTTTTTTTTTTTTAAAAGTCCGATTTTTTTTTTTTTAAGTTTACTTCTTTTTTCTGTAACAGCCCTCTTTATTATCATTCCCTGGACGTCTTGTATAAATTTCAGACATTTTCGCTCAGTAGTTTCTTTGCAAACAGCGTTTCATTTTCACAGATTCATACAAACGGTTTTGCTAATTTATTCACTGCCTCCTCTGCGTCTCAGCTGCTTGCTCTGTGTGATTCGGCTCCTGTTCGGCTGCTTCGCTGCGTGTGATTCGGCTCCTGCTCGGGTTTTTAGAAGGTCAATCCAGATGTTTTTGGGGGTTTTCTGCGTGCATTCGGTGGGTTTTGCGGTTAGTTTTCGACAGGTTTGCGGCAGCTTTTCCCTGCAATTCTGGGACCCTGTGGTGTTTGCTGAATACACCGCAGGGTCACCGAAATGGGATCGGCAAAAGGAACCGAATTGAAGAGAACGAAAAGTCACCGAACGTGCGGTGACTTTTCGAATCTCTTTGAATAACCCCTTAAATGCCTAATAGGCAATCTGCGGTAGATCCGGACAATGAGAGCAGATCGGATCGCTGCTAAGCTTGTGAAATTGGTTGCATTTGCTGCAGTTGTATGAATGTGCAGACTGGTGTATTCGTAACGTGCATATTTATTATTTTGATATTTTTATACAGTACCCATATGTATGATAACTGGGAACCCTATACCAGCAGTCAAGTGTTGGCATGGAATAATGTCAAAGCGACTCTAGAATCATTCATGGCTTCATTGGGTACTCTTAATAATGAGCCTTAGTTTGGGTTCAAGCTCCTTCCGACTTACCTGGCACCATTGTATCAGTCATATCAAGCATTTTATAATTTGTGTCCGATCTGTTAACTCTAAGGATGTTGAATGTGAGGTCAGGATCTCAACCTTGAGATTAATTTTCTTAATGGGAACTATTCTAGTGCATACATGTACCAATCTCCAAACAGCTTACGTTCAAAATCCTACAGGCCCTATTCAAAGTTCTCCACTGCTTCTCCTCAGTTGATTTTATCCTGTCCCCTAGCCTTCGTCAGTGTTTTTTGACCAAAAATCTACCAAAGACCATGGGAATAGAAAGTGGAGGGATGGGGGGGATCTATCTCCTCTAGACATATCTCCTCTAGACATATCTCCTCTAGACATATCTCCTCTAGACATATCTCCTCTAGACATATCTCCTCTAGACATATCTCCTCCAGACATATCTCCTCTAGACATATCTCCTCTAGACATATCTCCTCTAGACATATCTCCTCCAGACATATCTCCTCTAGACATATCTCCTCTAGACATATCTCCTCTAGACATATCTCCTCTAGACATATCTCCTCCAGACATATCTCCTCTAGACATATCTCCTCCAGACATATCTCCTCTAGACATATCTCCTCTAGACATATCTCCTCTAGACATATCTCCTCCAGACATATCTCCTCTAGACATATCTCCTCCAGACATATCTCCTCTAGACATATCTCCTCTAGACATATCTCCTCCAGACATATCTCCTCTAGACATATCTCCTCTAGACATATCTCCTCTAGACATATCTCCTCCAGACATATCTCCTCCAGATGTCTTCATAAACATAGAGGAACTTGATATCTGGAATCATTTACTCTCGTATCACGTTGCTGGATTGCAAGGTAATAGGGTCTTCTTCTGAGAAAAAAAATAACTATCAGGGTTATTCAAAGAGAGCCAAACTGGTCCCTGAAATTGCGCCAAATAGTGAATTTCCCCATACGGTGCAATTTCATGGCCATTCGGCTATTCAAAAAACTGGCAATTTGACAATATTTGGCGGCAGTGACCTTCGGCAGCAGTGAAATTCCCCATTGAGAAGTAATGGTTAAATCAGAGAACACCGAACAGCACTGAAATGCCAGTGAAATGCCCTGATTTTCGGTGGTTTCAATCATGCGAATCCCATAGGTTTCAATGTAAAAAATATTCCTGTTTTATTAAATATTTATAAAACCGTTTATTCTTTTCACTTGCAGCAAAACGTCTCTTTATTTATTTATTTATCTTTTAAGATTTTTTTGCATTTTTCAGGAATTTTTTTGGGTACAGTTTTTCCCCCCAATTTTATTAAAAATGGCATATTTTTCCCCCCTGTAACAGATCTTTTTATTATTATTCGAAGGGCCTTATACATGATTTCTGGGCATTTTCGCGCAGTCGTTTATTGGCATACACCTTTTTAAAAGTTGCAGTGGTTTTTTTTAACTCGTTTGTCTGGTTGCCGGCTGGTTGGCGCTCTGTTGGCGAGTCGTCGGCTTTTTTTTTCGATTTGGCGATTTGTTTCCTGCAGTTTGGGGACCCTGTGGTGAATGCTGAATTTCAGTGTTCTCTGAATAACCCTGTATATGAAGGATACTGTTTCCATCACCAATCCCCAATCCGTCTAGACTGTAAGCTCCTATGAGCAGGACCATCTACACCTCTTGTCTCCATCCTGTTTGTTTATTTGTGTCTTGTTCCCTTTGGTTATTGTTAAGCGCTGCAGGAATTGTTGGCGCCATATAAATGATGATAATAATAATTTATTCGCAGAATATTCTGTGTATAGGCCCATCAGTTAATGTTATCCAATTGCAAGAAATGTCTTTCACCGAGACACTTTACTAATTACAAGCAATCCCAGAATTCACCGAAACAAGAGTAGGAGTTGATGGATGTGGTGTGGGCAGGTTTGTCATTTTGGAATTTGCCGTACTGGCTTGTGCAATGAATAACCAGTGATAAGGAAGCACTTATGAGTTAATTATTATTCAAAGAGCAAGAAAGTTTATAAAAATAATCGTATTGCTTTTTAAGAATTTAGATTATATTTAATGCATATGCCGGGGCACATTCGCGAGGATGTTTTTGTCATTCAAAACAATAGCAAACGGCAGTATTATTATTATCATCATTTATACGGAGCCAACAGTTTTCGCGGTTACAATAACCAAAGGGGTGAGAATCTAGAGGGATTGGGGTTGAGGAAGACGAGGGGAGTTTTACTGGATGCCAGGATCATTAGTGCCAGCGGTTTGGAAATGGTGGGGCAATGGAAGTGGCTTCAATCCTTTGTGAGTAGGTGAGCAGAGGGATGAGTTGCATCAGTGATGTGGTTCGCTAATCCGAAGAGATGGGTTTTGAGGGATTTCATGAAGGCCTGATGATAAGGGGAGAGATTGGTAGGGCGATACAAGACATTCCACAGGACCAGAGCTGTCCTTGAGAAGTCTTGGAGGCGAGAGATGGCCATGTGGGTGTAGACAGATAACAGGTAGAGATCGCCTGCCGACCGGAGTTGTCTAGACAGGACGTGCTTGCGGAGTAATGAAGACATGAAGGGAGGTGTTAAGTTATTGAGCGATTTGAACGTGAGTGTCAGTATTTTAAAAAGTATCCTGGAACGTACAGGAAGCCAATGGAGGGACCGGCAGAGGGAGACGCAAGGTGCATCTGGTGAGAGAAATAAGCCTTGCCTCGGCATTCATTACAGATTGCAAAGGGGCAACATGGGAGTTGGGGAGACCAATAAGGAGCGAGTTGCAGTAATCAAGTCATGAAATGACAAGAGCATGAACCAGCAACTTCAAGGTATCTTGCGTCAAAAATGGGAGGATGCAGGCAATGATCTTGAGTTGATAGTAACAGGATTTGGTTAATGTCTGGATGTGGGGAGAGAATGTTAGGTCAGAATCGGAAGTGACACCAAGGCAGTGAGCTTGAGGCGTTGGGCTAATGAGCGTTCCATTTACTCATAGACAGATAGGTGGTATTGGGTTCTTCTTGGAGGGGGGGAACAATGAGAATTGAGAAGCACAGGAATATCGCAAGGGCAGAGGAGTCACTTATCAGGGGTCAGCAACCTTGGCCCTCCAGTTGTTTAGGAACTACAGTTGTGTTCAAAATTATTCAACCCCCCAATGCTGTAAAGGGTTTTAGGGAATTTAGTGTACATTTGTAATTGTATTCAGAATTAAATCCTACAAGGACTTTTTAAAGAACCATATGCAACTAAAATGACATCAATTGGTTTTGTAATACAGTAGTAAATGTTTCTTTTGTGAATTCTTCATTGACACAATTATTCAACCCCTTAAAGACTACCACTCTGAAGAACAGAGGTTCATTCAAGTGTTTTCAATCAGGTATTGAAAACACCTGTGGATGTCACGGAGCAGCAATAAAGCATAATAAGCACCAATTAGGCAGCTTTAAAATGACTGTGATACTCAGCTCCTTCTAGACATTTACTGGTGTGGTTACAAACATGGTGAAGTCAAGAGAATGGTTCAGGAAGACAAGAGAAGAGGTGATTACTCTTCACAGGAAGGGCAATGGCTATAAGAAGATTGCAAAGATGTTAAACATACCAAAAGAGACCATAGGAAGCATCATTCGCAAATTCAAGGCAAAGGGCACTGTTGAAACGCTACCTGGTCGTGGCAGAAAGAAGATGCTGACTTCGACTGCTGTGCGCTACCTGAAGTGTAGAGTGGAGAAAAGTCCCCGTGTGACTGCCGAGGAACTGAGAAAAGATTTGTCAGATGTGGGTACTGAAGTTTCAGCTCAGACAATACGGTGCACACTGCGTAATGAAGGCATCCATGCCAGAACTCCCAGGTGCACCCCCTTGCTGTCTCCAAAGAATAAGAAGAGTCGACTGCAGTATGCCAAAAGTCATGTGGACAAACCACAGAAGTTTTGGGATAGTGTTCTGTGGACTGATGAAACAAAATTAGAACTGTTTGGGCCCATGGATCAACGCTATGTTTGGAGGAGGAAGAACAAGGCCTATGAAGAAAAGAACACCTTGCCTACTGTGAAGCATGGCGGGGGGTCAATCATGCTTTGGGGCTGTTTTGCTTCTGCAGGTACAGGGAAGCTTCAGCGTGTGCAAGGTACCATGAATTCTCTTCAGTACCAGGAGATATTGGATGACAATGTGATGCAGTCCGTCACAAACCTGAGGCTTGGGAGACGTTGGACCTTTCAACAGGACAATGATCCCAAGCATACCTCCAAGTCCACTAGAGCATGGTTGCAGATTAAAGGCTGGAACATTTTGGAGTGGCCATCGCAGTCACCTGACTTAAATCCGATTGAGAACCTCTGGTGGGACTTAAAGAAAGCAGTTGCAGTGCGCAAGCCTAAGAATGTGACTGAACTGGAGGCTTTTGCCCATGACGAATGGGCGAAGATACCGGTAGATCGCTGCAAGACACTTGTGTCAAGCTATGCTTCACGTTTAAAAGCTGTTATAACTGTAAAAGGATGTTGTACTAAGTACTAAGATTGAATGTCACTTGGGGGTTGAATAAAACTGATAATGATGTGAGCACAGAAAAGACATTTGTGGTTATTTCATTATAAATGTTATGTTATATTTGTCTGACCTACACGTGCCTCTTTGATTTAATTGTAAGCAAGATGACTGAATAATCAAAATCAATGTCAAACTGGCCAAAACACTCAATTTCAGTGGGGGTTGAATAATTTTGAACACAACTGTACATTTCCCATACAACCTAATGAGTGACTGAGCATCATGGGAGATGCATGTCCAAAAAATCTGGAGGACCAAGGATGGTGAGCCGTGAACGGTGTCTGACTCTTTTCAAAAGTTTTACATTAAAGGCTGATCTGAAGCAGACTTTCTTTTTGTGAAAGGATCGTTGCCGCTGACCGATTCCAAAATAGAACATGTGATGTTCTTCTAGAACCTCGCACGACTCGCACATTCTAAAATAAACACGTCAAGCAGATGGCGAGAGGAAAAGGGCCACAAAAGTTAACAAATGACAATTCTTAATATTGCAAACAATTAAGAAAAGCAGAACGTACAGTAAATTCATCTGCTAGACCTTCGTAAACACAGGAAATGAAAAAGTGTGTTTGAGATTTCACAGCTCAGACGTGCAACAGAATGTGGAAAAGGAAAGGAAGTGGGAGAGAAACTTAACTGGTTTTCAGAACAGTGAGCAGGACACATAACTAAACATGTCTGACCAAGTTTTACATGCCATAATTAACAAGTGTGCATTATGGGAAATCCAGCCATACAAGTGTGAATTACTTTTCCAGGTTCCTAGCCGCCTTTTGGTTAAAATTGTGTAGATTTGAAAAAACATGAGCTATTATCATTTTTATCAGTTATTATTATATGATCAGTTATGTCAGCATTGCTTAATACAATTCTAGATGAAATGGTAAGATAGATATACTATATATACATACGGTACATTGACGGACGGATGGCTGGATAGACATATAGATACTAAACTCTGTGTTCCTTTCTCACAGCCACACTCATCTACATCTTCCCTCTGCTGTCCCGCACACCGGCCCCAACCACCCTCCCACCCAGTCCTTACTATCAGGGTTATTCAAAAAGAATCGAGAAGTCACCGCACGTTCGGTGACTTTTCATTCACTTAAATTCGGAGCGATTCGGTGATCCTATTTCGGCGACCCTGCGGTGTATTCAGCAAGTACCACATAGTCCCCGAAGTGCAAGGAAAACCTGCAAAACAGCTGATTAACCCCGCCGTACACGCCGGAGGAACCCGAGCAGCTGCCGACCAGAGCACAGAGCAGCCGCCGGAAAAAGCCGGAAAAAGATCCTAAAAAATCTATAAATAAAGAGACTTTTTACTGCAGAATGTTATAATAAACGTTTTATTAGATATTGAATTAAAACATGAATATTTTTAATATTGAAGGCTATGGGATTCGCCTGAATAAACGTGCTGAATGAAACCACCGAACAGTGGGGAAATTCAGCAACTTTTCACTGCTGGTTTTTGTTCTTCCTCGAACAGGCACTGTTTGTGCAGGCAATTTGCCAACATTTGGCGAATTGCCTGCTCTCTGAATAGCCGAATGGCCAAGAAAGGTAACCGTACGCTGAATTTCACTGTTCGGTTACCTTTCGTCAGCAATTCGGATCTCTTTGAATAACCCAGGGGCGGATCCAGAGGAGGGGCAACGGGACAATTGCCCCCCCCCCGAGAAAATCGCCGCCAGTGTTCTCTTCTCCCTACTGACGAGCAACCGCTGACTGTCACGTCCTGGGTCTCTGGCGCCCCCTCTGGCTTCTATGGATATTGCATGCAAGTTCTGGACCTTTTGGTTCACGTTCAAGCCTGGACCTCACCTGGACTCAATTGTTTATGTGGACTCTGTATATAAGCAGGCATCGCCCTAAGAAGCGCGCTGCCTCATTTTGGTATTCTCTCTGATCCTAGCCTCCAGTTTATCCTTGTTCTCAGTCTGATCCATGTTCTCAGTTTGTTCTGTATTCCTAGTCTTGATTCAAGCCTCACTGTGATTCTAGCTTCATTCTGATCCTGATCCTGCTTCAGTGTACTCAGCTCATGCATTCATGTTCAGGTCTGTCTTGCTTAGGTGATGTTTGCATTTAATATATCCTTTCTTAGTTCTTCTGTCTATATTCAGGTCCTTGGTTATTCATTCTGTTTTGTTCTTATGGTTCCTGTTTTGTATTTGTTTGCATTTCATGTTTAATCTCCTAGGTTTAAACAGGTTTATGTTTTCACTCATGTTACTCTAGTGTTTAGTTCTCTTATGTCTTTCTGTCTATAGTTTCCCAGGTCCTTGGTTGTTCATCTGTTTATTTATTTAGTTCAGGTTTATGGTTTTATTTCTAGTGCTCAGGTCTTTAGTTTCATGTGTGTTTTTCTTGATCCTTGCTGTTTATATACTTTGCTGTTGTAAATAAATCCCTTGTTTTTGTTTATACATTCTTGGGTCATGTCTGTTAACTGCTCAAGTAGCTCACACCCCTTCTGTGCCATGTCAGGTCAGGCCCACCGTCACATAATGAGGCAGCCAGTACATAGTGAGCGAGCAGTAATTCTAGAGGTGCTGGAGATCCTGAGAGGAGCTAACAAGCTCATTACTCAGCACCTGGATATCCTGTATGCAAGTTTGCTGCAACCTCCTAGGGACGTCTTCCCAAAGGAGCCTGTTCCAGTTCCAGTTAAAGGTTCCAGAGGACCCCTGACCCTGGAGGAAAGGGTATGGAGGAAAACTCCGGGCTTATGCTTTTATTGCGGTTCTTTCCTGCATAAAAGAATGGACTGTCAATTGCGCCCCCAGAAGTTACCCTCCATGTTCCAGCCTTACCAGGCCCCAGAGTCCACTGCCCTGCACGTCGCAGGACGTCCAAAATCCACTGCCCAACAGGGAGAGACCAGGTGTATTGCCCAGCAGTGGGAAGTCAAGAGTGCTGCCCTGCAGCATGAACACTCTAAGGTGGCTGCTCAGCAGCACAAAGAATCTGAGTCTGCTGTTTGTCAGCTTCAAGTCCTGTCCATGTCTACTGTGCCTAAGCTAGCAGTTCCAGTCAAGAGTGCTGCCCTGCAGCACGAACAAATCAAGTCCACTGCCTCGCAGTGCGTGATCTGGTCCACCGTTAACCAGTTTGAGAGCCAGTCCACTGCACAGCAGTTCAAGAGACAGTGCCAAGCCGGGGTTACCGCTCCACAGTGCCAAGCCGGGGTGACCGTTCCACAGTGCCAAGCCGGGGTGACCGTTCCACAGTGCCAAGCCGGGGTGACCGTTCCACAGTGCCAAGCCGGGGTGACCGTTCCACAGTGCCAAGCCAAGGTCACCGCTCCACAGTGCCAAGCCAAGGTGGTTGCAAAGCACTGTGAGATCAAGATTGTTGCCGAGCCGGTAGCTGCCAAGCCACGCTCACCCGAGCCGGTAGCTGCCAAGCCACGCTCACCCGAGCCGGTAGCTGCCAAGCCACGCTCACCCGAGCCGGCTGTTGCCAAGCCACGCTCACCCGAGCCGGCTGTTGCCAAGCCACGCTCACCCGAGCCGGCTGTTGCCAAGCCACGCTCACCCGAGCCGGCTGTTGCCAAGCCACGCTCACCCGAGCCGGCTGTTGCCAAGCCACGCTCACCCGAGCCGGCTGTTGCCAAGCCACGCTCACCCGAGCCGGCTGTTGCCAAGCCACGCTCACCCGAGCCGGCTGTTGCCAAGCCACGCTCACCCGAGCTGGCTGCTGCCACCATGTCCGAGTCGCCGCAGAGCCGTGATGAGGTCGCTGACCCACAGAGCCGTGCTGCTGCCGCCGAGTCGCCGCAGAGCCGTGCCGAGGTCGCTGACCCACAGATCCGTGCTGCCGCCGCCAGGACCGGGTCGCCGCAGAGTCGTGATGAGGTCGCTGACCCACAGAGCCGTGCTGCTGCCGCCATGTCCGAGTCGCCGCAGAGCCGTGCTGTTGCTGCCGTGTCCAAGTCACCACAGAGTCGTGCTAAAGGCGCTGCCCCTCCTGTCCTTGCCAAGGGTGCTACCCAACCGGTCCACACCAAGGGCGCTGCCCCTCCTGTCCTTGCCAAGGGTGCTACCCAACCGGTCCACACCAAGGGCGCTGCCCCACCGAGCCCAGCTGTCCTGGTGTCTTCGAGCCCAGCTGTCCTGGTGTCTTCGAGCCCAGTGGTTCCAGTCCAGTCGCCGCAGAGTCGTGCCAAGGTCCCTGACCCACAGATCCGTGCTGTTGCCGCCAGGACCAAGTCGCAGCAGAGCCGTGCCGGGGTCGCTGACCCGCAGATCCGTACCACTGGTGCCATGTTCGTGTTGCCGCAGTGCATAGAGGACACTGTTGCTGTCCATTCCGTGTCCTGTACCAGGGGTAGGAGACGCAAAAGGACTGGTGCCAGTGCCTTCCAACCTGGACCCAGCTTTGGCTCCCAAGAGGTCTGTACCTCAGGCCCGCAAGCCCGAGAGTCGAGTCCTGTCCCTGCTGGATGTTTCCGAGCCTCTAACGGTGCTATTATATGCCTTGAGGACCGAGAGGTGTATGAGAGGGCTCTACGTATCTACAAGACCCATTGACTTTTTTCTTGTCATTTTTCTTGTTGTCCTCTTTTGAGCATCCGGCGTTTGCTCGTAGAGGGGGGGATATGTCACGTCCTGGGTCTCTGGCGCCCCCTCTGGCTTCTATGGATATTGCATGCAAGTTCTGGACCTTTTGGTTCACGTTCAAGCCTGGACCTCACCTGGACTCAATTGTTTATGTGGACTCTGTATATAAGCAGGCATCGCCCTAAGAAGGGCGCTGCCTCATTTTGGTATTCTCTCTGATCCTAGCCTCCAGTTTATCCTTGTTCTCAGTCTGATCCATGTTCTCAGTTTGTTCTGTATTCCTAGTCTTGATTCAAGCCTCACTGTGATTCTAGCTTCATTCTGATCCTGATCCTGCTTCAGTGTACTCAGCTCATGCATTCATGTTCAGGTCTGTCTTGCTTAGGTGATGTTTGCATTTAATATATCCTTTCTTAGTTCTTCTGTCTATATTCAGGTCCTTGGTTATTCATTCTGTTTTGTTCTTATGGTTCCTGTTTTGTATTTGTTTGCATTTCATGTTTAATCTCCTAGGTTTAAACAGGTTTATGTTTTCACTCATGTTACTCTAGTGTTTAGTTCTCTTATGTCTTTCTGTCTATAGTTTCCCAGGTCCTTGGTTGTTCATCTGTTTATTTATTTAGTTCAGGTTTATGGTTTTATTTCTAGTGCTCAGGTCTTTAGTTTCATGTGTGTTTTTCTTGATCCTTGCTGTTTATATACTTTGCTGTTGTAAATAAATCCCTTGTTTTTGTTTATACATACATTCTTGGGTCATGTCTGTTAACTGCTCAAGTAGCTCACACCCCTTCTGTGCCATGTCAGGTCAGGCCCACCGTCACACTGACACGCAGCCTGGTCGCTCGCCTGGGACGAGAACCACCTGACCACCACCTGACCAGCCGCGTGATCTCGCGAGAACACGACTGCGCGGCTGGTCAGGTGGTTCCCAGCAAGCGGCCAAGCTACAAGTCAGCGGCCACTCGCCTGTCGCCTCGTGGGGGGCCGGGGAGAAGAGGAGAATGCCGGCGGAGCCTGGCCTGGACCAGCAAAGAGGTGAGAGCTGGGGGAAAATATACCCATGAAGCTGGGGCAAAAATACCCATGAAGCGGGGGGCAAATATACCCATGGAGCGGGGGGAATATATATATATATGGAGTGGGGGCAAATATAGCCATGGAGTGGGGGCAAATATAGCCATGGAGTGGGGGCAAATATACCCATGGAGCTGGGGCAAATATACCCGTGGAGCTGGGGGGGCAAATATACCCATGAAGCGGGGGGCAACATATACCCATGTGAGCTGCCTGGGGGCAACATATACCCATGTGAGCTGCCTGGGGGCAACATATACCCATGTGAGCTGCCTGGGGGCAACATATACCCATGTGAGCTGCCTGGGGGCAATATATATATCCATATGAGTTGGGGCAATATATATATATATATCCATGTGAGTTGGGGCAATATATATATATCCATGTGAGCTGGGGCAAATATCTAAATCCATGTGAGCTGCTTGGGGGCAATATATATATCCATGTGAACTGCCTGGGGCAATATATATATCTATGTGAGCTGCTGGGGCAATATATATATCTATGTGAGCTGCCTGGGGCAATATATATATCTATGTGAGCTGCCTGGGGGCAATATATATATCCATGTGAGCTGCCTGGGGGCAATATATATATCCATGTGAGTTGGGGCAATATATATCCATGTGAGCTGGGGGCCAATATATCTGCCTGTCACTGCGAACCCAACACCAGCTCTTGGCCAAAACTGGTAGAATGCCCCCCCCCCGAAACCTGTTTCTGGATCCGACCCTGGAATAACCCTGATGCTTTCGCTTTATCTTCACGCAGTCTGCTATACTCTTTCTGGTCATCAACTTTACACTCCCCCTGCTCCCTTTGTTTCACATACTTTAGTCCCTTAGATTGTTCAATGTTCTTGAACCCAGGACATACTTGAAAACGAGAGAAATCACAATGTATCCTTCCTGGCAAAATACTTTATAAATAAACAAATAATAAATAATAAATAAATAGATTGTAAGCTCATGGGATTTCTGACTGAGCACTTGCATAAGTGCTGTATTAAGTCAATGATCCTACAGTCAGGGCCATCCGTTCCTTATGTTTTATCATTTATTATCTTTTATGTTCATGTTTCCCCATTGTAAAGTGCTGCAGAATCTGTTGACGCTATATAAATGCTGTTACTGTTAGATATGGTTATAGATAGATGGATAGATACAGATATAGATGGATAGATAGACAGATAGATAGATGGATAGATATGTATACAGTGGCAAGAAAAAGTATGTGAACCCTTTGGGATTACGTGGAGTTTTGCATGAATTGGTCATAAAATGTGCTCTGATCTTCATCTAAGTCACAACAATTTGAAAAACACAGTCTTCTTAAAATAATACAATACAAACATTATATGTTTTCATGTGTTTATTGAACATAACATGTAAAAATTCACAGTGCAGGGTGGAAAAAGTATGTGAACCTTTGGACTTAATAACTGGTTGACCCTCCTTTGGCAGCAATAACCTCAACCAAACGTTTCCTGTAGTTGCAGATCAGACCTGCACAACGATCTGGAGTAATTTTGGACCACTCCTCTTCACAAAACTGTTTCAGTGTAGCAATATTCTTGGGATGTCTGGTGTGAATCGGTCTCTTAAGGTCATGCCACAGCATTTCAATCGGGTTGAGGTCAGGACTCTGACTGGGCCACTCCAGAAGGCGTATTTTGTTTTGTTGAAGCCATTCTTTTGTTGAATTACTTGTATGCTTTGGGTCATTGTCCTGTTGCATCACCCATCCTCTGCGGAGCTTCAGTTGGCGGACAGATGGTCTTACGTTTTCCTGCAAAATATCTTGATAAACTCTGGAATTCATTTTTCCATCAATGACAACAATCCGTCCAGGCCCTGAGGCAGCAAAGCAGCCCCAAACCATGATGCTCCCTCCGCCATGTTTTACAGTGGGGATGAGGTTTTGATGTTGGTGTGCTGTGCCTTTTTTTCTCCACACCTAGTGTTGTGTGTTTTTTCCAAACAACTCAATTTTGGTTTCATCTGTCCACAGAATATTTTGCCAGTAGTGCTGTGGAACATTCAGGTGCTCTTTTGCAAACTTCAATCGTGCTGCAATATTCTTTTTGGACAGCAATGGCTTCCTCCGTGGTGTCCTCCCATGTACTCCATTCTTGTTTAATGTTTTCCTTATTGTAGATGTGTCAACAAAAATGTTAGCATGTGCCAGAGATTTCTGTAAGTCCTTAGCTGACACTCTAGGATTCTTCTTTACCTCATTAAGCATTCTGCGCTGTGCTCTTGCAGTCATCTTTACAGGACGACCACTCCTAGCTAGAGTAGCAACAGTGCTAACCTTTCTCCATTTGTAGACAGTCGGTCTTACCGTGGACACATGAACATCAAGGCTTTTGGAGATACTTTTGTAACCCTTTCCAGTTTCATGCAAGTCAACAATTCTTGATCGTAGGTCTGTTGATAGCTCTTTTCTGCGAGGCATGGTTCACATCAGGCAGTGCTTCTTGAAACCAGTAAACCCAAAACTGGTGTGTGTTTTTAAAGGGCAGGACAGCTTTCAGCAACACATCCAATAATATCACACTGATTGGACTCAAGGTTGGCTCACTCCTGGCTCCAATTAGCTCTTGGAGAAGTCATTAGGCTAGGGGTTCACATACTTTTTCCACCCTGCACTGTGAATGTTTACATGTTCTGTTCAATAAACACATGAAAACATATAATGTTTGTGTTGTATTATTTTAAGCAGACTGTGTTTTTCAAATTGTTGTTACTTAGATGAAGATCAGAGCACATTTTATGACCAATTCATGCAAAACTCCACGTAATCCCAAAGGGTTCACATACTTTTTCTTGCCACTGTAGATAGATAGACAGACAGATATAGATAGACAGACAGATAGATAGATATGGATAGAGAGATAGATAAATAGATATGGATATATAGATAAATAGATATGGGATAGATAGATATATGGATAGATAGATATGGGATAGATAGATGCATAGATATGGATAGATAGATAGACAGACAGATACATAGATAAATAATGTGAAAAATATACATAGACATACAGATAGACATATACACACCTACATTCATAAAATATTCATTAATGCGGATTCAATGTAAGTGTAAATTAATTTTCTCTGACCGTATGCAAATACAAAAATATTACATTCTCCGTTCCATTAATGTAAAATCGTATCAGAGGAATATGGCAAACATTAATTTGGAATATATTTAAATAATAATGCAGCATACATTATGTTAAGTGCATTAAACACGAATGAACATAAATCTTTGAGTTCATGTATATGTATCTGAGCAATTTGCATTGGAATCCATGTTTCCATTTATAGGAAAGAAAAAATAAGATGTTGTTGTTGGAAAATTAACCAGATAAAACAACAGTGAAAAGTAAGCATGAGTTACACGAGTCAACCAGATTCAGGGCTGGCTATTCATAGCCTGGGATTATGCCAAATCCTGTGGCCTTCTGTCCGCACGCTAATCTTCACCTCTGATGTTATCATCAGCACGGAAAGACCTCCTTCTACCTCAACTGCCCAGTGCCTTTACTAGGAACAATCACTGACCGATTCCTCATCATGTAGCATCCGGTCATAAAATAATAATAATAAAATTAACATCGATCAAACACCTCGGGCTCTATTACATTCTTCACACAAAAACGCACACGCAACGCATGAATTTTTTTCGCGAAGCGTTAAACGTTAACACGCATAAATCAACACTGGTAATACATTCCTCGCACATTTTTTCATCCGTCAAAAAATAATGTAGAAATCAGTGTGCGGACTGTTTTTTTCACGCGATTCAGCCAATCAGAATTAAGAACCACAATTGTCTCACGTTAAGTTTTTGCGCCTGTCAAAGTCAATCTGACCATATATGCTGCATCAATAAAAAAATGCACGCATAACTTCTCCATTTTATTGGTTGGGTATGTGTAGAATGTGTAACTATACTTTGCTGCGTATTTTTTTTTTGGGCTGGTGTATTTGGTTTCGGCCAGGTTGATAGAATTTGTCGTTAACACCAGCTTTTAGGAGTTGCTAAAATTATGCGCGCAAAGGCTGTGCGTTACAAACTGCGCATAGATTGTAATACCATCCGCGTACCAGCGCACAAACGCATTTGCGCTCACAATGTTAAGTATAGGACGCGCGACGTACAGCAAGCTCGCTCAGCGTTTGCACATGTTCACCCGCGGTAGACGTATACGCGCGTTTCTTGCGCTGACATTGTAATACGACGTTCAGCGCAAAGGGTTTTGCCCCTCGCGTTAATGTGTTTTTGCGCACGCGTTAACGTTTGCGCAAGGAATGTAATAGGACCCCTCATGTTTCAGAAGCCATTATAACATATCTATTTAAAGCCCCTTAATATAAGAATATCCGCCTTTTAACAGATTCGATGGAGAATGTAAACGTTTAGGCTAGGGACAGATGAGCGCATTTTCTGCAGCCACCGTCAAAATGTACGTCGATGCGTGCGCACGCATTTTTTCACGGAATACGCTTAAGTGGTCAGACGATGCGCAATTCTGGACGTATTTCATGACGGTGGGTAAAAAGAAGTCTAGGGAAATCCGGCTGTTTGAACGTTATGTTGGCCGCACACTAGCAGCGTCTGACATCTCCTAATCACGCACACACGCTGCTATGCGGCCGCAGCGCACTTTGTACGTCAGTAGCAGCGGTTTCACGTTCTGATAAAAATGCGTTCATTTGCTGGTTGCGTGGTGTCGGCGCACTTTCGTACGCACGTACTGCGTATATTGGCCGTCATTGGCCGTTATGTGCTGCTACTGCCGCCGTGATTTAGTGCGTCTGCACGCGCGTTCCGACTGCCCCACTCTGACCCTAGCCTTAGCTGGGTCTGTCTTGAAACAATTAAAATAATAAAAAATATTTTTTTTTCATTGTAAAAAAAATGGAAAAGACTTTTCGGAATAGAGTAGGGATAAAAAAATTGAAAATACATATTTATGAAATCATGCAGAAGCGACGGTTTCGCACCTATTCTCGATCAGGGCGGCTGCATAGACCAGAAGTATCCAGCCTGCTCCATGTATAAAACATAAGAAGAAAAAAAATTGTCATTTGCGCTCACCCCTGTAGCTCCATGCGAAACAAAACAGAGGTTTTGGTTTACTTGAATGGCCATTAAAGTGTAAGCCCACCCGCCACTTCACGGCACCTCTGATCAGGTGGGTCCTACCTAATGAAACCAAGAGCTGCTTTTCTAAGCAACCACATACGCTCGTGCTGCTTATCAGCTAAGAGGCGAACTGATTGGTTTCTATTTATACCTTCACCAGGAACAGTTCTACTTTGGGATTAAAAAGAAAACATGGAAAGGGACAGCAGCATTAATGACCTGGCTGGGGATACAACAAAATATACATCTATGCATAAAAAAACAGTTTTGCGCCTATTCCCTATCAGGGTGGCTGCATGGACCAGAAGTATATTAGTACATTTCTGCATATATGTATATTTTGTTGTATCCCCAGTCAGGTCATTATTGCTGCTGTCCTTTTCCCTGTTTCCTTTTTAATCCCAAAGTGGAATTGTTCCTGGTGAGGGTATAAATATAAACCCATCAGTTTGCCTCTTAGCTGATAAGCAGCATGTGGATATGTGGTTGCTTAGAAAAGCAGCTCTTGGTTTCATTAGGTAGGACCCACCTGACCCAGGGGTGCTGTGAAGATGTGGCGGGTGGGCTTACACTTCAATGGCCATTCAAGTAAAACAAAACCTCTGACTTTGTTTTGTTTCGCATGGAGCTACAGTCGTGAGCGCAGATGGCAACTTTTTTCTTGTTATATTTATGAAATTGTTTGCAACTGCATTTAATTAAAAGGGTGAAAAAATGGCTTTGCTAGAGGCAGACTGAACATTAAGTCAATAGGGCGCTTCACGAGGGCCTTGACCTAGGAGGGTTCCTCCCTAAGACTAGATCAGACTTGTCCTGTAAGCAGACCCCATGCCACCGCAGATCATTGTCAGTGTCTTAGCTTTTGTCAATTTTTTCCTGTTTCTGTGAGTGTGGTTTGTCAGTATCTGTGTCTTTGCCGCTTGCTGTATGTATTTTGTAATAATGGCCTTCACACATGGCGACTGTCATATTTAGACCTGGGAAGTGTTCAGTGGTTTTCCAAGTGTGCTGCCGGGACCTATCCATACAGTGGTGTAGATGCATTTGTAGTGATTGAGTGATTGCATCATAGTGGTGGCTATACTGTATGTTCTCTTTGAAAATATTGTAGAGAAACAAATTATGTAATACTACAATGTATACAGTAAATGGGTGGTGCTTGCATGTGGGCAGGCACAATGGGGAGGCCCATGATCTCCTGTTAAACGGAGGCACCAAGAGTTGTCAGTCCACCCCTGGCTGATGGTAAGTTGAGGTGAGCTTCAACCGACTTATATGCAGGGTTATTCAGAGAAAGGTGAAAAACAGGAGAACTGGCAGGAGAAGAGAGCAATCTAGACCAAATAGCAGATTTGGAAAGTCAGATAAATGGGAGAATTCTTCTAGTTTGGCTATTTTGACCTAGAATTCTCACTTCTCCGGTCATTCTTCTGAGCTTCACCTTTCTTTGAATAGACCTGATGGTGTTTAGTAAATGAGCAAAAATGATATCCCTTTAAGGCCCTGTTCACACTGTGCGATTTGAAAATCGCGCAATTTTCCACGCAATTTTCAGATTCGCAACGTCGCGCGATGTCACGCGACGTTGCGGTTTTGGGTGATTTTGCAACTCACTACCAATTAGACAATTTCGTTTTGAACTAATGGATTAGTCCTAAAATGCAATTTATTTAGTTGCTAAAGAAATTCGTTTTCAGTTCTTTAGTATGAAAACTAATTTCATTTCATTCATCCGAAAACCAGTGGATACAATTACTATTGTAGCGGCTCCTCAGAGGGCTGAGATCGCTGCTTGTTACAGTATCTCTCACTGTCAGCACAATGTGGGCCATATTACATAGTTGGTGCTAACTTAACCAGAGCTGTTGTAAACTTCCCAGAGCCATTATAGCCTATGGAGGTTTTCAGTTTACAACAGCTCTGGTTAAGTTAGCACCAACATTGTAATACTGCCCCGTGTCAGGCAAAGCTGTTACAGTAACTGACTGCTGCTCATCACAGCGCTCAGAGTTTCAGTAAAACTAGTAAATAATATTTTTATATATAAGAGGTATACAATATTATTTGTTTTACTGAAACTCTGAGCGCTGTGATGAGCAGCAGTCAGTTACTGTTACATCTGAGATTGATACATTGTACTGAGAGATAATATACAAGTAGCCGATCTCAGTGCTCACAGCCACTGGATTTAAAGGGCTAAAAAGAAAAAAGGCTCCTCTCTGTATAATGTATAGAACATCCTCCTGAATTAATTAATGTCCCTCTCTGTATAGAACATCCTCCTCAATTTATACCTTGCTCTGTATAATGTATATAACATCCTCCTGCATTAATACCCCTCTGTGTATAATGTATTGAACATCCTCCTGCATTAATTAATGCCCTTCTCTGTATAGAACATCCTACTGCATTGGCATGTGGACGGTGCAGAACTTCGGATGTTGCGCTCTTCATTGCTGGTCTCCTTCACTCATCAATGTAATATCACAAAAAGGACTGAAACTAAAATGTAGTGCATTTTATTTTAGTTTCTTTCGTTTTTTGTACTGAGCAGTTTCGTATCTCTTGAGTCATACAAAAACTAAATTATCCCAAAATTCGGACTAAATCGTTTTAGTACTAAAACGAATGCACATGTCTACTACCAATGCAGATCGCAAATCGCGAAAAAAGGGTCATGTACCAGCGACATGCTACTGCGACACGCGACATGCGACACCGCGCGACGTCGCACGGCAAGATGTGAACAGCTCCATTGAAATGCATCGGAGAAGCTACATAGAGCGATGTCGTGCGAAATTTTGCTGCGACGTCGTGGCAAAATTTGTGCGATAAAATCGCACAGTGTGAATGGGGCCTAAGTGTCAGGATCCCAGCCTGCATGTCTGCCTACATAGCATGTGGCTTCTATAATTAAAAACATAGTTTTCTGTCTTTGTTGTTTAGAAAACTTGACGCTAGCAATGAATTAATAGCAAAATAGCCCTAGGAGATCTGAAATGTTGCGTGTCTTCAGAATCCTTTGCCGTCTTCGCTAAGCTTCTGCTTTCTTCTTGTTTCACAACTGGCATTATAGTAATGTACAGCCTTCCGCATGAAGAAAGGCAAATGTATACTCATTAATTATTCTATTAATACTATCATCATTTATTTACACAGCGCCAACAATTTACTTGTTGCTTGAAACAATGCTTAGAGCGTAGTACAAACTCATTTGGATAGGAGACAATCTGACGCACCAGGTTGAGAGGGGCTTACTGATATCAGGGGGCAGATCAAGAACAGGTTGTTTAGATGCCTGGGTAGAGTAGAGCAGTGGTTCTCAAACCTGTCCTCGGGACCCCCAACCAGGCCAGATTTTGCAGATCACCTTGGGGAAATGCAGACTGAATCCTGCAATCACTGAGCAGCAAATCATATCACCTGTGCTGTGCTTCAGATATCTGCAAAATCTGGCCTGGTTGGGGGTCCTGAGTAGGGATGGGCCGAACACCCCTGTGTTCGGTTTGTATTCGAACATTAGAACAGCCGAAATGTTCGAATACGAACTCAAAACAATGCAACCCAATGGGGGTCGAACATGCAAAATGTATTCACAGTTCTCCTAAATGTACCGGCAGCTGCTGGTACATTTAGGAGACCTGTGGCTGCAGCCCCCCAGCCTCCGTCCGTACCTCTGCTGTCCTGCTGCTGTCCCGTCCTCCTGTTCCTCTGGTCTGTCTGCTCCTCCATCTGGCCGCGGCTCCTCTGCCCCACGCCTCGTCTTCCTCTATCTGGCCGCAGCTCCTCTGCTCCACACCTCAATATCTTCCTCCGTCTGGCAGCAGTTCCTCTGCCCCACGCCTCGTCTTCATGCTTGCTGAGCCCTGATTGGGCAAAGTCCTGCACCTGACCTGGACTTTACCCAATCGGGGCTCAATATTGAATTAGAGCCCTGATTGGGCAAAGTCCAGGTCAGACGCATGACTTTGCCCAATCAGGGCTCAGCAAGCATGAAGACGAGGTGGGGGCAGTGGAGCAGCGGCCAGACGGAGGAAGACAAGGCGTGGGGCAGAGGAGCCGCGGCCAGACGGAGGAGCAGACGGACCTGAGGAAGACAAGGCGTGGGGCAGAGGAGCCGCGGCCAGATGGAGGAGCAGACGGACCTGAGGAACAGGAGGACCAAAGGCACTGGGGCGGGGGGGCTGCAGCCACAGGTCTCCTAAATGTACCAGCAGCTGTAATGTATTGTATTATGGAATGTCTGTGGTCGAACAGACCGTGAACATCCCATAATGTTCGGCGTTCGCCGAACACTCAAACGGCCGATGTTCGATTCAAACTCCTGTTCGAATCGAACCGGCAGCCCATCCCTAGTCCTGAGGACAGGTTTGAGAACCACTGGATTTTAAACAAAATGTGTTTGTGTTCCTCCTTAATAACTACACATCAAATAAACTCGATCTTGGGGACCTGAAGGTGCTTTTGAAGATCGAGTTAACTTGATGGCGATAGTGAAGCGCTTGATATGTCGCTTGACATTGTAGACGGTCCATAATTTTGATGGCAATCTGTGCAAAATGAATTAATTCTTTTTCTTGTCTACGCAAATACTAGTGGAAAGAATAACTAGACAGGACATCCATTTATTTTTGCTGGATGATTTTATTTTAAGATTAACGCTGCACATTTATGAATATCGCAAACCTGCTTTAAACGAAGAGGTAAAACATTTCCATCACTGATAGTTGCTCCATCTTCTGTAATATCTGTACGTATTTGAAAAGAAAATGGTTGTTTTTCACTAAACCAAGGCCATTTTCTCTTTAAAATTTCAGCAGGAAGCTCTTATATCATTGTTTAGTCATGTCAGATATCTATCTACCGTGTTGCATTTGGCTGTAATAACTGCATAAAATGGAACTAAATTGATGTGTGCATCGGATTTTTTCTCATTTTCAGGCCCTGGAAAACAGGAAACCTGGTTAAACGCAAATTCAATTATGTCCAGCCGAATAAAAAAACACACGAAGAAAAAGCACCACAATAAAACATGATATATTGGGTGTTGTACAATCTCAGAAGGGAAAAGGTAAGAACAATGTATAATTAAAGAGGACCGGCCATACACAAACATTTCCATAACTAGATTTGATTCTGAGGAAGAAAAATGAACGTGAAAACGGAAAATCGCGTTTTATGCAAAGATCGGAATGAAGAATAGTCAAACGTCTGCCACATCACCGTGGTTAATGCTAGGAAATGTAAAACAATTACATTCACATGATACTGAATTCCACAATCATCAGAACAGGGGTCAAGATCTACAATATAAGTGTGGGAACTCACCAAGATTTCTTCCTCCAATTAATGTGTGTCATCTTGCACTTAACACGTCACACACTAAAATTTGATATACGAGTTGTGTCTAAAATGTTCGGTGAATGGTCTGATATATCAATGGTAACATTGGCCAGGTGCACGTGCATATACATGGCTATACAGTGACACATCACGAAGCGCCACTTAGCGTGTAGTACACGTGGCCTTCAGGGTAAACCTACTGCGGGCAGTCGAACCTAGTCAGTGTGAGTGCTAGAGTCACAATGCAATGGAGCAACAAGTGAACATCAAGTGCTGCTACAAATTGGGGAAAATGGTGACGGAGAGACATGAAATGTTGGTGCAAGTGTACGGGACGGAAGCCGTGAGCAGAAAATCTGTTTTACGACTGGTTCAAACGCTTTCATGATGGGATGGAAACGACTATGGGTGAGCCACGTTCTGGTCAGTCGTAGACAAGCAGAACCCCAGCCATGATATATATATATATTTCTATATGTATAGGCTGGATTATAGGGAAACATATATGATAATTCACTCACTTATTTTCTGTGACTTATCAAGGAAACATCTGATAGAACACATGAATAAAAGCTTTATAGTGCGTGGGATCTGAGTGATATCAGTCTGATTAGCATATGGTTCGGTCTTCTCTGTAATGGCACCATCAATCTAAAAACCTTGCGAGACCTGAGCACGGACCCACCGCAATGTAGGCCATATATGCAGATGCTTGTTCTCTGGACTCTCACAAACCTTGTGACGTTGCCTGTACTCTGGACCTTCCCATAGTTTTGCTCACTACCATTAGAACTCAGTTACCTCTGCAAAAATAGTGGAGGAACTGCAGTCTCATGCTTTACAGCGTTCTCATGTTTTACTGCGTTCCCATGCTTTACTGCGTTCTCATGTTTTACTGCGATCTCATGCTTTACAGCGTTCTCATGTTTTACTGCGTTCCCATGCTTTACTGCGTTCCCATGCTTTACTGCGTTCTCATGTTTTACTGCGATCTCATGCTTTACAGCAGTCTCATGCTTTACTGCCTTCTCATGCTTTACAGCGGTCTCATGTTTTACTGCGTTCCCATGCTTTACTGCGTTCTCATGTTTTACTGCGTTCTCATGCTTTACAGCGTTCTCATGTTTTACTGCGTTCCCATGCTTTACTGCGTTCTCATGTTTTACTGCGTTCCCATGCTTTACTGCGTTCTCATGTTTTACTGCGATCTCATGCTTTACAGCGTTCTCATTTTTTACTGCGTTCCCATGCTTTACTGCGTTCTCATGTTTTACTGCGTTCCCATGCTTTACTGCGTTCTCATGTTTTACTGCGATCTCATGCTTTACAGCGTTCTCATGTTTTACTGCGTTCTCATGCTTTACAGCTTTCTCATGTTTTACTGCGTTCTCATGCTTTACAGCTTTCTCATGTTTTACTGCGTTCCCATGCTTTACCGCAGTCTCATGCTTTACTGCCTTCTCATGCTTTACAGCGGTCTCATGTTTTACCGTGTTCCCATGCTTTACTGCGTTCTCATGCTTTACTGCGTTCCCATGCTTTACTGCTTTCCCATGCTTTACTGCAGCTACTATAAGTAGTCTGTGTCCAAGATAAAGGGATTGAATAGTTTTTTTGAATCCCTTGTACAAGAACAGAACTATGATTACTGTACACCCCCTATACCCCAAGTATCACATAAAAAGGAAGATGGTATAGAATGATCACGGGTGCCCAGAGGGACTTGTACTATGGATATGACCTTTCTGTATCTAGCTGAAAGTTAATATTCTGCCCAGATATCATACATTGTGTCATGGTTTACACCGAGCCCTACAGACAGCCAGACGAGGTCGCCCTTTTCGGATTCCTTCCTAGAATTGAACCATGGTCTCCAGCATATTAATCAGCTCCTCCATCCAGTCAGCCAGGGGAGCTTTTACATGTGTCTGCCTATCCGTTAGGGCCTGGCTCTTCCAAGAGCTCTGCTCAGAACATTACTCCTGGTATTCCACCTGTGGACTAATTGACGTTCACGTGATGGCACTTCCCTGCCTTTATAATCCAGCTTCCCTCAGGCCTCAGTGCTCTGTTGCCTATGTACACTGAGGGCCCTATTACAATCTTCGAGCAAACGTTTGCGCCGGCGGAAAAACGCATTAATGCGAGGGGTAAAACCCTTTGCGCTGAATGTCGTATTACAATGTCAGCACAACAAACGCGTGTATACGTCTACTGCAGGTGAACCTGTGCGAATGCAGCACGAGCTTACTGTACGTCGCGCGTCCTATACTTAACATTGTGAGCGCAAATGCGTTTGTGCGCTGGTATGCGGATGGTATTACAATCTATGCGCAGTTTGTAACGCACAGCGTTTGCGCTCATAATTTTAGTAACTCCTGAAAGCTGGTGTTAACGACAAATTCTATCAACCTGGCCGAAACCAAATACACCAGCACAAAAAAAAATATGCAGCAAAGTATAGTTACACATTCTACACATACCCAAACAATAAAATGGAGAAGTTGTGCGTGCTTTTATTATTGATGCAGCATATATGCTCAGATTGACTTTGACAGGAGCAAAAACTTACGTGAGACAATTGTGGTTCTTAATTCTGATTGGTTGAATCGCGTGAAAAAAACAGTCCGCACACTGATTTTTGCGTGCAACGTTGCTGCGCACGCATTTGTGCACGTCTGTTTTACGCGTGTTATTGCTCGACGGATGAAAAAATGTGCTAGGATTGCAATTCCAGCGTTGATTTCCACGCGTTAACGTTTAAAGCTTGGTGCACAAATTCACCCGTTGCGCGAGCATTTTAACGCGAAGATTGTAATAGGGCCCTGAGTGTGTTGCGCTTTACCTGATTGCTTTTGTACACGCTCTTCTGGATTTGACACCTGCCTGTCTACCATTTATGATTCTGTTCTGGAAGCCCCAACCTCTGCACTGTCTGATTACGTTGTGGATTACCCTTGCTATGTACCACGGCATGTATCCTGACTGGCCCCCATGCCTACTCTCCCTACGCAGAGCCCAGCACCCTCCTAGTCACTCTGTGTAATGGGGTTCTGCAAGGGTGTGCTCCATCCTCTTCATCTTGGGCTCCAACTCCTGGTAAATTCCTGTCCTGACACATTGATAGTTTGTACACATACCAATGATTTTAGGGGAAGCTAGGTATTCTTACTTAGTACCAAGAGGGGTTGATAACTCTTCCTTTTAGTGTGTTTTGCGGGTATAGGGATACAAATAGTACTTCAACATACTTTCTTGACTGACCCTAACTACCTTCTAGGTCAGGGTTGTGCAACCTTGCTCGATGGTGCCATTCCAGAGAAGACCATACCATATGCAAATCAGTATGCTATGACCTAAAAATGGTGGCCATATCTGACATGCACAAGAGACACAGCAACCTTGGCGACTGTTACATCCTACTTAGGCCTTATCTGGAGGGTACAGCTGGCAACCCTCTAGGCACCTTACGCGATGGGTCCACGTCTGGATTAGGGATGAGCCGAACACCCCTGTGTTCGGTTCGTATCTGAACAGACGAGCGGCCGAAATGTTTGAAATGTTTGAATATGAACTTGAACACCATGTTAAACAATGGGGGCCGAACACGTAAAATGTGTTCACAGTCCTCCTAAAAGTACCGTCGGCTGCCGGTACATTTAGGAGACCTGTGGCTGCGGCCCCCAGCCCCGTCTCTTACCTGTCCTGCAGCTGTCCCGGCCTCGTGTTCCCCGGTCCATCAGCTCCTCCGGTCCATCTGGCCACGGCTCCTCTCTGCCCCACGTCTTCATGCTGAATGATCTGATTGGGCAAAGTCCTGCACCTGACCTGGACTTTGCCCAATCAGGGCTCTAATTCAATATTGAGCCCTGATTGGGCAAAGTCCAGGTCAGGTGCAGGACTTTGCCCAATCAGATCATTCAGCATGAAGACGTGGGCAGAGAGGAGCCGTGGCCAGATGGACCGGAGGAGCTGATGGACCGGGGAACACGAGGCCAGGACAGCTGCAGGACAGGTGAGATACGGGGGCTGGGGGCCGCAGCCACAGTTCTCCTAAATGTACCGGCAGCCGCCGGTACATTTAGGAGACCTGTGAATGCATTTTTTATTATGGAATGTCCACGGTCAAACAAACCAGGAACATCCCATAATGTTCGGCGTTCACCGAACACTCGAACGGCCGATATTCGATTCGAACTCACGTTCTAATCGAACCGAACGCTCATCCCTAGTCTGGATTACCATGTCATGTCAAGTTACGTTTCTCAGAGGCAATTTAGTGAATGGTGCCAACAATCTAGAGTAAAATGGGATGTAGAGACTACATACAGAAAAGGAAATATGGACGTATGAGCATTTTGCCCATGGCATTAGTACCTTTTGCCGCACAAAAGTGGCGCCATAAACAAACCTTGATTTGTGTAATGTTCAAACAGTATTGACTTTGCGTTTTAGTACAATCATTATTTTGCAGAGCAAGATAAACCTCCGACATTTTTATAAATAAAAATAATAAGGCAAGCATCCCCCCTTCCATAAATTGACCTTGGTGATGTATCCTTGCGTTTCAAGACTTCCCCTTCTTCAACTTCTATATGAGAGTCTGGAGGTTTAAACAGCAGTTAGGATCAGAAGTTGAAATGTTGACAACTAATTACACATCTGTCATATCAGAGAGGGCCATGTAAATGGGATTTTTGCAAATGGGACAGGGAATTAGATGCGTGACATCCAACGTATCTTTACTTATGCTGAGCGCACCAAGCAATATTTTCCTGCATTCTGTTCCTTAATTACTATAGAATTCACTTTCGATGTACATTTTACTAAAAGAAGCACTTTTAAGTGGATGATGTGCTGAGCAGAGAAGCAGTGAATTCATTGTATAATTTTAACAGATGTAGCGTCTGCGTGAGCTGCAGTAAGTCAAAATATTCTTGCCTCAAGCTTAATCTTTGCATAGGGAGTAGGACTAGTCACTTTAGAGCTACTTACAGAGAAAATAATCCAAGTTGTGTAAAAGATCATTTATGGCACATCCAGCAGCATAAAATTTAAGCGATCCCAGCATTAGCGTATATTCTCACTGCATTTCACTTTTGGGCTACACTTAAATAGATCTATATGTACCTATACTGGCTTTAAGAAATGGACACTTCTCTTATTCTCATGGAATATCATGGACCCTATTCCAAATCTGGTGAAGGAAGGGAGACGGGAATTTTAAAAAATCTGTGCCTGCAGATTTTACTTACCGTCGAGCATTCCTGTTCCAAGGCAACCGCTTTATTAACACATAGCTTCGGAAGAAAGCGCATCACAAAGTGATACTTGCAGTGGCGTTGCAGTTGCCATGCGTGTTGGCTCCTGGAGTCCATTGGACTCCATGGTGCCCTGTACATCCTAGCCATGTGCATTGCTTGAGCTCGCACCCACAAGGTCATGCAGGGCCAAAGATGAATCTCAGAGGGAAACTAGAAACATAGAAACATAGAAAAATGTCGGCAGATAAGAACCTTTCGGCCCATCTAGTCTGCCCAATTACATGGATACTTTACCTGGATTTCTCTTTTGTTTAGGATAGCCTTATGCCTATCCCATGCTTGCTTAAATTCAATTACTGTTTTGGCCTCTACCACTTCTACTGGAAAACTGTTCCATGTATCCACCACCCTCTCAGTAAAATAATGCTTTCTGATGTTACTTTTAAACCTTTGCCCCTCTAATCTAAGACTATGTCCTCTTCTTTTGCTACTTTGTTTCCTTTTAAATATACTCCCTTCCTCTACCTTGTGGATTCCCTTTACTTATTTAAATGTTTCTATCATATCTCCTCTGTCTCTTCTTTTTTCCAAGCTGTACATGTTAAGATCATTAAGCCTTTCCTGGTAACTTTTCTCCTTCAAGCCGTACACCATTTTAGTAGCCCTTCTCTGAACTCTCTCTAAGATGTCTATATCCTTCTGGAGATACGGTCTCCAGTACTGCACACAGTACTCCAAGTGAGGTCTCACCAGTGCTCTGTACTGTGGCATGAGCACTTCCCTTTTCCTACTGCTAATACCTCTCCCTAGCAACTATTTTTTTCCCAGTCTCCATTTTTATGGTGAGAGTAAGCGGCAGATTGTGTCACCCACTCCACCATAGGTGTAGAGTGTTTTAAGTGATTTTGGAAATGGAGAATCACTTAAAACCAGATTTTAGGAGGTGGTAATTCTATGAGAAATACCATCTGCAGAGGGAAGAATAAGCTACCCCAGAATAGTTCATTCTTCTACTCCGAGATGAAAATTAATGCCTCCTATGCCAAGTATAGGATTCTAATTTACAGTAAGAAAACGGAGTGAAATAGTGATTTCCAATGAAATCTCAAGGTTACCTCACTGCCAAAACTGGAATAGGACCTTATGTACTGTATATGTAAAACGTTTTGGAAAAAATTACTTGTCTGGAGGTCTTTTGGGAAGATAGATGTGATGGTAGTCACTTGAGACTTTGGGTATATGGATATAAAGATGTATTTGGGAGGTATGGGCCTGATGTGTTATATTGTTTTCCAGCCCTCTGTTATGTTAAGGTCACCATGTACGTATAATTTTAGGAGCAGGTTGTTTATGTTTTCTGTGCCCTATTCCCTGATGTATGGATTTATATAATATTCTCAGATGTGTTTATTATAGTGTCATGTCGTATACACTGTAAGTAATCGATTCCTTTGTTTCCCAATGCTTCTATTCAATCCCCCGCAACGGATCCCACTTAAACCAGATCTCTCTGCCTCTTCCCCTGTCATTGTCTATTACACAAGGGATTGTGTATGGGACGGCGCAGGCTTTTGGAAGGCTCTTAAGTATAGAAGCACCGGGACGTGTTTTACCTTTGTATTCAGCACATCCCCCTGTCTGTTTTTGTAATTTTAAACTTTAAATACATTCATTCTAAGTTTTGTTTGTATCTTACAAGGAGCTCTGGCTGATGACTGGGTGGGTTTGGGCCAGAACCAGTACTCTTTTCGGATACTGACGGTGAGGGGAGCCTTTATACATGTGAAAACCCATCCTGGGTACTGATCCCCACATGAAAAAAGACAATAAAGATATGAAATCTTGTTGTTGGGAAAGACAAGGATAAAATAGGGCTGTAGTTATGAGCTAATGTCCTATGACAGAAAATATGCCTTTTGATACTAAGTGCCTTCAGCCCATTGAGCACAAGGCCTGGAGATACTTGGTGCTGAACGTGTTGCTTTGTAATTGAGAACGATGTTTGCAAGCTATTGGATGGTGTAATTAAGGTGCAGGATCAAGTCTGTATCTCTCTATGAACCAGCCAAAATGTCATGTGTTAAACAAATCTGGAGAACAACAGAGGGGTCACTGGTATGAGGCAGAGGAACAATGAGGGTGAAAGGGATGGGATAGTCACATAATGGAATAAGACAGATGCACAATTTGGGGCTTGAGCACGGGAAATGAGGGAATAAGAGGCATATGAAAAGTTGACTTTGTTTTGAGAGGTATCGTTGAGATAGATGAGTCTAGCAAACGCATTCATTATAGACTATACAGGGACAATCTGTAATTGTTTAATGCTAATGAGGAGAGGGTTACAGTAGTTGAGGTAGGAGATAATAAGAGCTTGGATGAGTTTTCTGGTAGAGTCCTGGTTTAGAAGTGGACAGGAATGTGTAATGTTTTCTAGTTTGATATGACAAGATGTGGGGCCCTATTCCCATCTTGCCTTTAAGTTTATGGCCTGACTCATTTTATATTATGGCCACAGCCTTTAACTGAATGACTCGTTTTTCTATTCTGCCCGACATTTGTATATAGGAGCTATTACTAACTGCTCAAAACGAGAACAATGGAACCATTCTATGGTAGCTCTTTGTTCTCAGCACAAACCGGTGTACCAGAAAGAATACAGTAGCTCATATCCTGGTGTTATGCAATCAAACAATCCAAAATGTACCCCTGATCCCTCTATGAAGGGGGCACCATGGTCAGCTACTTGCTCTTGGCACACGCACGGAGTGTTGATGAATCATCTCCTGTCTTTCTTTGAATGTCCCTGTCGGAATCTGTCATGGTTTATGGTGGCTGCAACAATACTAGACAATGGCAGTTTGTAGATAAATCCTCTAGTATTTGAAATTTTTCCTGTATATTTAATCAAACTACGAAGAATATTTTCCCCCGGCATTCTTTATTTCCTACTGAGAGTAAGAGCAAAGCTTTAAAACACTACAAAGGTGGACTTAACAGCAGGTGCATGTGTTTCTACAACTTTTAAAGATTTTATATCTCAACGATCTTTTCCGTAACTTTAGCATTAACTTTGTGTAATTAACGTCTAATTAACATGCACCCTGGTGAGACTCTTTCATTGTTTATTGGAACATATATAAGTATGGAACCAACGCTGGTTGTTCAAGTCTAATGGGGGCAATTAGTTGAGCATGAAGATGGAAATATCTTAAACTCTGACCTTTATTTCTCTGTCTTCCAATTTTTCCCGTACGTTCCAAGAATCCAGACAATTAAACAGCTGGAGCTTCCAAATCAAAAGTATCAATTCCCGGAGCATAGTGATGGTCGCATTATAATACATATTTACTGTATAGTCACACAAAACCATGCTTTCTTAAATACTGGAGTTGATCTTCTTTCAAAGAAAAAGGAGTGAAAGCATACAATGTTCAATAGTTGAATGTGATGGGGTTTGATTTTTGAAATCTTTGGAAATAATGCTTAAAACATTACATAATATTTTTTACCAGTGGTGGACTTGGACCTTCAAGGGTATGTAGCGGTGCTAAGGGTGGGCATCGACAGTGTTGTTGTTGACCTGGGACAGAGTCTGGAATGCTGGGAGCTTGTTATTGTCCTCTTCGGGGAGCAGAGCCTTCTTGCCTCATCCATTTGGCTTTTTAGTTGTCGAACTGGCCATATCAAAGAAAAGTGTTGCAGTCACTACTCTGTGATCCAGCATCAGTAGAGATTAGCCAATCAAGGAGATCTTTATTTGAACAATAGTGCTATAGCCTTAAATTTACATAGGCCAGCTACGGAGATTCTTTTATTTTTCAGAATGTTTTTTGGGCCATGGCTAGTGTGCTCCATCTGGAATTTTACCAGGTAGCCCATTGGCCAGGTAGGACCTGTTACTACCTTTTCTCATGGGAAAAAGTTAAATAACGGTGGCACCAATATCTCTCTACTACAGATGTAAGGCATCAAGGAAGTTGATGTGGTGATTTTACTATTTATATATTTGGGGTTACCAACTCGTTGACATCATCTTGATGATTTACTCTAATTACAACATGAACTGCTGGTCTTGAAGGAACATTTCAAATCCTCTGGAAACCAAGCAAAAGGAGTTCCTCTGACCTTCCCTTCCTCTATTCATAAAAGTAAGAAGAAACAACTGAGGAGTACATTCCACCTAGCATCTTCCGGGAATTTAAACGTCACTTCAAGACCAAGAGTTGTTACTGTATGTAAAATAAGCCAACAAGAGACAAGTGTCTCATCAAAGCGATTTCCATCGCCGTGCCAAGTCTCATCAAAATGACTAATTATTAAAAATAGCCATAGATGTTTATTGGCAGGTGTGCAGGTAATGCTTTTTAACGTGTGCCTCGTTTATTTCATTTGTGATAATGTGACAAGAAAATGTGCGGGGGGAAAAAAATGAAAAAAAAATCTCAGCAATCCTGAAGAAACCATGCCAAAGTAATGGGCCAATTCTCTTTATTTTTACTTTTGCCAAGAGCCAGTTCTGCTGACAAATTTGCAGCTACACGGATTCTTGAAGTTTCTGTGTCATTATAAACACAAACAAATTCTTGGTGGTAACGCTCATTATTATCCCTGCGGTATTTGAGTCATGCATTCAGCTCACCGGTGCGGCCGTTTAATGACGGGAACTGCTGTTTTGTTTTGATTCCTCGTTTGTACTCTGATACCTTCTGATTGATCAACCTCGGAATTAGACCCACGGTTGTGTTGCTGAATGACCGTATCAAGTGGAAGAACTGAGAATCCGTCTTGCAGCCACACATACTTTGCATTGATTTTGTTCCACTTCAGTCAGTTAATAGTACGGACAATAATCATGTAGAGACGGGCAGACGAGGGAGGGTTTGAGAGATGCTTCGGGGATGCATGGTGAGATACATTTAATTTCACGTACATGCTTCTATTAGCTCATACGTTTTAGTTTCCACTAAATTTACATTAATGTGACGCGTAAGGACAGATGCTGGTATTTATTTAAGGGGAAATTATATTAAAAATATTAATTTGGCGTAATAACATTTATCGGTTTTCTGGTGTCTCTTGCCGGGAGCTTATCTGATTAAAAGTAATTCATAAATCCACTTTAATAACTGTATATTAAGTTACCTCATACCAGCAGCAAACAATACAGCAAAGATAATAAGCACCCACTGCTTCTAACACAATGGGGTGGGGGATTTGTTGGAAATGTTTTTCCTAGTAAATCATGAGGTTACAATCCTAGCTTTAATTGGCGTGGCAGTGAGAAATAAAACTCATTCAATATCCCAACTTATGTGCTAGCACCACCTCATACCAGATCCTATACCTGCTTCATATCTACCACCCCAACTGCCTTGGACAAAGGGGCTTGGACTTGGAGAGATAATTCCATCGAACAAAGGAGGACCAGGCAGTCAGTCTTTCAAAAACAGATTTATTGGAAAAAGAGTTGGCGACTTTTCAACCCTATATGAGTCTTTCTCCTAGGCACAAGTCGGGACTGTAGATGGAACCAAGGGTGGGTTCAAGGGGCATCTGCTTACTGAATACGGAAGGGGCTTGTTGGAGTTAGGTGAGTTATAGGTGAGGAAGGACTGGCTTCATCTGCAAGAATCAGGGCTTTGGTTCAAGCAAGTGTAGAGGGGTGTAACTTCCAGGGGTGCAGAGGGTGCGACCGCACCCGGGCCCTTGAGTCCGGGGGGCCCCACACTCGCCTGCCTGGGCCTGGGGGCTTGCCTATAATATATAATTCTTCTTTTAATTTATTTTATACTTATTTGTGAGTTATACTTTGGAACTCTGTGATACACTCATACACACCACATATTACTGTGAGTTTTGTTGCTATAAACCTCTGATTTACACTGATACACACTGCACATTACTGTGAGTTTTATTGCCGTGGAGCTCTGTGATACACTCATGCACACTGCACATTACTGTGAGGTTCAATGCTGTGGAGCTCTGTGATACGCTCGCTCATACACACCGCACATTACTATGAGGTTTATTGTTGTGGAGCTCTGTGAGATACACATAGTGCGAATTACATTAAAAATGGGATGGACTGAAGAGGTCATAGTGAACCTAGAAAAAATGTGATACTGTCTGGAGTCAACATTGTGGACCAGGAGGGGACCAAAACATGTTAACGGGATGGGGATATGTTTTTGCCTAGAGTGGGGGGCCACCCGTCATGGTTCCTGCACCTGGGCCCGGAGGTTTCTAGTTACGCCTCTGGCTGTATTTATCAAGTACGGAGATCTTTTTACCTCATCACTAGCTGTAGTTGACCCTGGCCTTCCACTGCCAAGTGAGGAGATGTTGTCTCCAAGTCAACCTGTGGTCTATGGCCGTGACATCCTCTTGCGCATCCATCCAATTCATCCACTGGACGTTCCGGGCCTGTATCTACAACGGTTTCTTGAGTTTGATGGAGACCCAAGATAAAGACCCTTCATGTTGATACTTCTAGTTATGAACACATTAAACTGCACAATATACTTTAGCTATTCCATACTTTGAGTATTTTATAAAGGGAGGATTGGTTCTTTTGTTAATAAATTTATTTCATTCTGAAAAGGTATTTTTTTTAAATATGATTTAGTAGATTAGTATATAATTATACCACTACGAGGGATTTGCTCACTTACTTTATAATATTTTGTTATTTGTGATTATTATACACAGGTGCAGAACACATACACTTTTCGTTTTAATCTGATCTTTTAATATAAATATATTTTTTTTATGTTTGGTTAAGTGCCAGGGTTAGATTTTTAAAGGTCTCACAGTTTATAAAATATATTTATTTATTTTGTTAAAAAGCCAGTTTATATGTAATCACAGCAATTTATAGGAGTCATGTGCAGTCGTTTTTTTTTGGCAATTTGTGGATTCACCTGAAACACGACTCAACGAAACGACACCTCAATGATTGTACTATAAAAAGTTTTTTGTTCATGTCAGTGCACCCACGCGTATATTGCAGTAAATTTAAATCAGAGCAAGTGGGCTGCATGAAGGTCAATCTGGGACCACATCACAACTAGGTTGCTATACACAGCGGCGCTCGAGCCGTGCAACATCACGGTTCAAGGGCTGTGCTTAATTTTTTATTTTTTAAAAAAAAATGTTTATTGTAGGATCAGTTGTGGTACAGAAATACAAAGCCACAATAAACAAAAGCAGTTATACAGTAACCATAGAAAATCGGCATAACAAAGGCGGCGACAAGCGCATCACAATGGGCAACGTCAGGGCCACATTAAACGGGAGGGTGAGCAGTTATCTAAACAGGGCCGAGGTAGAGTTCCAGAGGGGTGCTATCAGTCAGAGTAGGGGAATTAACGAGGAGTGTGCAGTCCGGTTGAGGCCAGAAAATGAGAAAAGGTGAAATCAGAGGGCATAGAGGGGACCAATGGGGAGCCTCTTAGAATTTGTATTGAATACCAGGGAGCACAGAGAAAAGTGTTGCGGAGTAATGCTTTTATGTCCTCGGGGAGGGCCGTAATAAAAGGAAACCAGGTGAGAAAAAATGTCTTGGTTCTTTCCTCCTGGTGTAAGGAGGTTTCTACCCATTCAACTAAAAGTATAGAATAAATTCTATCGTACACCATGTGAAAAAAGGGGGAGTGGGTGAAATCCATTGGGATAAAATGGCCTTTTTAACAGTTGCTGCCTAAAAGCCTAACCAGAACTGATGACATCTGGAGAGAGGTCTAGTTGGGGTAGGGGTGAGCAGGTTAAAGATTCATTAAAGACTCCATTCAGGAGTGAAGTGGACGTCAATACAGAGAACTGTGGTACCAAACCTGTGCACAGAATCCCAAAATATTTTGATGAAGGGTCAGGACCACAAACAGTGCCATAGGTCAGCTGTGGAGTGCTGGCATTTGAGACATTCAGTGGTGAGCATTAATCCCGCACGGACCATTCTATTAGGTGCCATATAGGCTCGGTGGAGAACTCTGTATAACATGTCCCAATAATTGGCAGAAGGAATAAAATGGCTGGACGACATTGTAGCCTTAATCAAATCAGGGGGAGTAAGGGTCGGGAAATGAAGGATCCACTTAGAGATCGCTTTACAGGGTGCAGATGTGGGCAGGGAGGCTTGCGTATGTGCTGTGCTTAATTTTAACTCGACCTATTCCTTCCAAGATGTAAGCTCAGCTGCATCTCGGATGCAGGGCCAGCTTACTGTACATTAACATGTCCTATACTTTATATATGGGACAGTAATGTGGAGCTAACGGATGAAGAATGAGTTTGTCCTTCATCTGCGCCTGACGTTATTCAGAAATGAATAACATTTTTCACAGGCTGGTGTTTAGTGACTGTCAGTTGACTAATGCTCATTTTACTAATTCAATGACAGTTTGTAATAACCAAGCAAGTTTTTTGAATCATCAAAGTACAAATAAAGAATAAACTATTATTAATATTAATGTCTGGAGTTTCTGGTCTCTCTGTCATGTATCCCCCTTGGGTCTTTGATGCTGGTCCTTGTACACAATATACTATCTACCACTCTGATCCTTAAGTGGTCGTTAACACTAACTATCTTCAGGGAACAGATCGTCAAGTACCCAGTAAGGGTTAACAGATACCAGAATATGATTATATACTTGGTTGATATAACAGGGATCTTAGTACCAGGAGAGATAGTCAGAGATATGCCAAGATCGATAAACAGATCAGGGTCATCAGGAACAGCCAAGCTGGTACACAGAGCAGTGTCGTCAGGAATAGCTGAGTCGGTACACAGAGCAGGGTTGTCAGGAATAGTCATGTCGGTACACAGAGCAGGGTCGTCAGGAATAGCCGAGTCGGTACACAGAGCAGGTTCGTTAGGAATAGCCAGAGTCATACACAGAGTGGGTTCGTTAGGAATAGCCAGAGTCATACAGAGTGGGTTTGTTAGGAATTACACAAAGTAACCAAACACACAGAAAGCACTGAGGGATATAGAACTACGTCAGGGCAATGAGTCTGCCTATACAGACTGGTTTTAAACTCAGCGGCACCGCATCATCATGCAGCGCCCTGGGCCATGGCCACCCACTTGACTGCCGTGGGTGTGCATATCACTCGACACCCGACCAGCGAGAAGCAAAGACAGCGTTCCCAGCACCAGGTCAGATCCTCGGCGTGGGACGTGACACTGTCTTTATGAGTCTTTGGTATTTTCTGCACGTCTCAGCAAGTTTGTAGCCTGGGTGCGACTTGGTGCCTTGACATATAGGAAAAGTGCTGGGGGAACTGACTCCCTCCACTCTGAAGGAAGGATGTAGCGTTATTATGGAGAATATTGACTAAACCATTTTCTGTTGAGTATAACTGCAGTATTACAACTGTTCTAACCATTCTCCGAATCCCACTTATAATTATAAACCTTTCTGCAGATCTGGAAGCTGAACTCTAAAAGGGTGTTCCAAGATAATCGTATCCTGAAATTATTTCACTTTTGGCTCTCTCAAGATTAAAGAGGGCCGGCTGTCTCTGAGGTAACCTTTAAAACCACTTTCTAAAGAGGCCTGATAATTGTTTTTGATAGCGGCACACAACATCAGTGTTTATATACTCAAGTTACCTAAAATGTCTGTGTTGGCTTTTCATGTGAATTTCTAGTATGATTATGAATGGCTCACCACTTTATAAAGCCCTCACTTCTCCCTGCTCATCCGCAAGCCGTTGACGTGGTATATCATATGTCCTCTTGTACACTTTTCTGTTTAACGCATGATACAAAATCCCTTTCCAGCTCACAAGCTCTGCGTGGGTTCATTTAGTTCTCTTTTTGTATGTACAGAATGGGTTAGAAGAGCAAAATGGTTTCAATTAAGAAAATAGTGAATTAATATAAAAAAAATAAAAGTGAAAGAGAGAGAATATAGCGACTTTCTTTTTCATTTAAATTTTTTTTTACAAGCTATCTTTAAAACAATACACCCACACACGAATATCTACATAATTTATGTTATATAAGTTTATACACAATAGAGAGTGTAGATTGGATGAGCCGTGTTAGTCCAAATCCTGAAGAAGAGTTATACTCTCAAAATCTTAGTGGTTATTCAGAGAGAGACGATCTGGCCCCGAAATGGCACCGAACAGTGAATTTCCCTGTACGGTGACATTACAGGGCCATTTGGCTATTCAGAAAGCAGGCAGTTTGCCAAATTTTGGCGAACGGCCAGCAAGTATGATGCCTGTTCGGCGGCAGTGAAATCCCCCATAGAGAAGCAATGGTTAATGTATTCAGAGAACACCGAACAGCAGTGAAAAGTTGCCGAAGTGCCCTGCTGTTCGGTGGTTTCATTTGCCAGGTTTATTCAGGCGAACACCATAGGCTTCAATGTTAAAAATATTCCCGTTTTAATTCAATATCTAATAAACCAGGGCTTGACAAATTTGCTTTGAATGTAGGAGCCAGATAAAAAAGTTAGGAGCTATTTATTTTTTATGGTAATAAGGGATCAATAGTCTCCAGTCTGCCTATGTCACAGCTATTACAGTTTGATATGTACGAAGTTCTCAAGGATCCAAAGAAGGTTATTAGGCAAAAGCTGAGAGGGGAACTGTGTGTAAACCTGCACTGTGCATCTGTGAAGATACACACCAGAGCAACATAAGAGACAAGGTGCTGTGCTGAGCATTCGTGTGTGATGCCTGGGGGGGAGCAGTGGGGGAAGTTGGCCACATCAGCACGTGCAGCCACATACAGTGCAGGGAGAAAAGTTTGAGGGGCCAATTGGTGACAGCATGGGGCGGAGCCACCAGAGCTGCTGGGCAGATGCTGCACAGAACTACAATAAAGATTTCTCACACCTGTGTCAACAGTGAATGGTCTGACAAAAGCCTAGGTGCCAGGACACAATTTCTAGTCACCATGGCGACCTGGTGCCTGGGGTTTGTCGAGCCCTGTAATAAACCGTTTATTATTTAAATCTGCAGCAAAAAGTCTCTTTATTTATTGATTTTTTTTAGGATCTTTTACACATTTTTCGGCAATTTTTTTTCCCATAAAATAATCTTGACCACCTCGTGTTTAAGAGGTCAGCTTGATCTGTCATCTCCTCTTGGAGCATGCAGAAGGAAACTGAGAGCAAATAATTCCCTGTGTTTTTCCACTGACCCACCGATACTTGTGAACATACAATATCACAGAGGGCTCTTGCAAGTCTTCGTGGAGTCCTATGGACCCCAGGAGACGCGTAAAGCAGTTGTGCCCAGTGCCACTGCTGGTGATAGCGGCAACCCAAATAATATGAGTATAGTTGCTAATATAGTAGCTTGTTTGCAAAAGAACCAGTAATAGGGAGCTCCTAATGGACAATGACCTACAGATCTTATTCGATCTTATTAAGTTTTTCCATGCAACTTTTCAAAGAATTTCTGGTTTCATCAAGCCCCAACCCTACTAACATGACATGCTTTGGCCTTCCTACATTTAATGCGTGCTGAGATTTCCCAAAAGCAATATAAATGAATACCCCCCCACTACCAAGATCTTGATTACTCGATCTTCAAAACATATGCTGGTGCCCCGATATCGAGTACATTCGATTCAATCTATTTCTGGAGCAACGCACAGGAACGCCATTTACTGAGTGACAGCTGAGGTGCTAAAACAATTTGAACAGCCAAGACTCTGAGGGTTATTCAAAGAGAATCGAAAAGCCACCAAGTTTTCGTTCTCTTCAATTCGGTTCTATTTGGCTATCCAATTTCAGCCACCCTGCGGTGTATTCAGCAAGCACCACAGGGCCGCCGGAATGCAGAGAAAAGTCGCCGCAAACCAGCCGAAAACTCACTGCAAACAGAGGGCGAACGCACACCGAAACCCGCAAAAACATCTGGATTAACCCGCCAAAAATGCCAGAAAAACCCAAGCAGGAGCCGATCACACGCAGCGCAGCCGCCGGAAAAACCCGACACCGCAGACGAATGGAGTGAATAAATTAGAAAAACAGTTCGCTTGAATGTTTGAAAAGTGAAACTACTGAGCGAAAAATGTCTGAAATTTACATATGAGGTTCAAGGAATGATAATAAAAAGGGCTGTTACAGAAAAAATAAGTAAAGTTAAAGAAAAAATCTGAATATTTTGTTTAAAAAAATCCCGAAAAATGCTTAAAATATCCTAAAAAAAAATCGATAAATAAAGAGACTCTTTACTGCAGAATATTATGATCAACTGTTTATTAGATATTGGATTAAAACGGGAATATCTTTAACATTGAAGCCTATGGGATTCGCCTGAATAAATCTGCCGCATGAAGCCGCCGACTGGCAGGGCAATTCGGCATCTTTTCACTGCTGGCTTTTGCTCTCTGAATAGCCGAAGCATTGCTTCTCTATGGGGATTCACTGCCCTTGAACAGGCACTGAACAGGCACCGTATGTGCAGGCAATTCGCCAGGATTAGCTGAATGGCCAAGAAAGGTAATAGGTAATCGAACGCTGATTTTCAGCGTTCGGTTCCCTTCTGGGAGACATTCGGATCTCTTTGAATAACCCTGTCTGTGTCTACAATATGGATCTCCAGCTGGTTCACTGCAGAGCCCTAGGTGCAGTAGCTCTTTTTGGCCAGCAGATGGTGACATCTTGCTGTTAAATAGTGCTACTACAGAAAGAAATACATTGGGAAAATTCTCATATAGTTCTGAAAGTGATTTTTCCAAATGACCACTGGTTCCTGACATTGGTTTTATGGAAAATCACTTGGTAGTAAAAGGGTTGAGCGCAGAATACATCACCAAAAATATACACACTAGATAAAAGCTGCGTACTGACATTTTATATAAAGCCTTCTAAATAATGGATGTTCTTTACAAGCTACAACGCGTATATTTTCATATAGACAAACACAAAATACAGGCACACACAAAGTGTTTTAGTTGACAAATGAACCAAATCCAATACCAGCTACTGATTTATATCATCAAGCAAATACTCCCTAGTAATGCATGGATGAGAGGGAAAATTAATGCCGTAAACCCATCATAAAACATTTTAATCGAAAGAGAGCCAGAGAGATTTGAACGCTCTGCATCACTGAAACTGAATTATCTAAATCTCCGCAGGATTCGTTGCGTCGCGGCTATAGTGTGTCCCCATCGCTGAAAGCCTCCATTGACAATGAACCCGTTAGGCCTATTCACACATTCATCTCGGGGATAATTACCTTGTCCACGTAATTACACAGTCAGAGTTTTGTCATGTAAATTTACAGCTGCTGGAGTCCAGATAGAAAAGAATCTATTTCCATCAAACTTTTCTTTCTTCAAATCCATGATCTCGATGGCAGAGTCACTCATATCCCGGTATTTATCACCAAGACGCAACTCGCAAAATAAATAAATAAATAAGAGAAAATGGCTAGGGGTGCCGCGAGGATAGACGGGGTAGATTTATATTGACAGGCAGCGCGCCTTTAAATTACAACCCGTCTCCTCTTTTGGGATTTAATGAGAGATTATCACTTTGTTACAAATTATGTTACATCAATGTAGAAGAGTTGGAAATTTACCATGACATGTTTCTGGGATGTAAGTGAAGTGTAATTTAGATGCAATGTGTATTTACGGCTTGAAATATTGGCTTTGCTCCAGCAGACACCGCCATTTATGCTAATATACTTTTTTTGTTTCTTTGCTCAAATTACACTGCCACTTTACCACTGCCGGGAAATGCGTCTTGCAGTGTACATTGTGTTTCCAAAAACTTGAATTAATGCCACAAAGCAGAGGCAGAAGGGAGGAAAGATAGCGGAGAAACGCACGGTCTGTCTGAAGAGAAACACAGCTGTTGCGGTATGTTGATGTGGAGAGGTTGCCACAACCAATATGTCTTTCTCATTACGGAGGTGTTATCAGATACAAGAAATGTAACAGCTCAACACCCAGAGCCCTATCTTCCAAACATGTCATGGAGCGTTATAATCAGAGGTCAACTCCTAAATAAATAATAGTGGGATTAATCAATATTTCTTCCCATTTAGAAGTGTTGTCGTCTTGCACCTCAACCTCCATGATGGGTTTATGGAATCATTTTGATAATCATTATATATATCTTATATTTATTGTGATTTTACAAGCTTAATGTAGGATTGTGAAGGTTTTCTTTGGTTGACCAGAGTGTGGACCTGTCACTTCCCACGCTGATATCCGGCGCCCCGCAGCGTCCTGCTCGATGGCCGGGCGTCGAGTGAAGAACACAGGGCTCGCGATCACATGAGATGCCAGGAGGCAGGGTGCGGCCTGATTTAAAACCCAGCAGTTCAATCTTACCAGTGCCCTAACGTGGTTATCACTTCCCTCAGCGCTCTATATTTACTGTGGATATACTGTGTATCGACCCTGATGACCCTGCATTGTGTACTGATCTGGCATTCCCTGACAACCCTGCATTGTGTACTGACCTGGAATTCCCTGACAACCCTGCATTGTATACTGACCTGGCATTCTCTGATGAACCCGCTCTGTGTACCAACCCGGCATTGACTGACCACCCTGATCTGTATAACGACTTGGCAAGTACTAGTGACGCTGCCTTGGGCGTTGATATTGGCACGCGTTTGACTGATACTCAGACCCCTGTTCCTGTAACTAAGTCTTTTATATTCTGGGATCTGTTTATCCTTGCTCGTTACGTCACGTGTCTCTTGGTTCCCTGAAGGTAGTTAGCTATACTGAACATTTCAGGATCGGAGGGGTAGATAGGATTCTGTATACAAGGACCAGTATCGTAGACCAAGTGGGATCTGTGACAGGACCAAATGGAATGTCCATTCCCACTGCAAAAATAGCAGAGGAACTGCGTACCCAATCGTTGTCCTCAACTTAACCTGAAGTTGTAACCCATATAGTGATTCTGGGAGTAGGATAAAATCAGATATTTATTTTGTTTGTTAAACAGGTTATTACAACATTGTTATCGCTCATTGCAGGCAAAAGACGAGATGGGAAAAGGATAAACTCCTGCATTGCACCTATAGAATAAAAGAGCTAGCTCAAGGGTTCTGGGAGTTAAATACAAACAGGTCTATTCAAAGAAAGGTGAAACTCAGGAGAATGACTGGAGAAGTGAAAATTATAGGTCAAAAGGCTTCCATTTATCTCACTTTCCAAATTGGCTATTTGGTCTAGATTGTTCTCTTTTCCTGCCACTTCTCCTGGTTTTCACCTTTCTCTGAATAACCCTTAAAGTCTTCTTCATTGGTGAGAGTACTTTTGGATACTAAATCGCAGACTCAAGAGCTCCATGTCTATAACATAGACCAGAAGATAATGCTGAAAATGTGTACTGTGGTTCTTGCTATGACTACATTGTCAAGAACCTCTGGGACATCCACCAACTTATGAATACAGCCGACATGGATGGTCAATTAAGATACTGGATGGACTTGAACTCAGAACTCCAACACACACTCATTCATGAACATGATCCGTCTGCCACAGGCGCTTCTCACACCCCAGTCATTTTTTGTACTTCCTTGAACCTACTTGGAGATGCCCTCAACTCCCTAACTTCTTTCAGCAACCAGTGGACATTATCATCTACAACTGCAGTCACTGAATTGGCTTTATAAACCAGTCTGCCTCTGTCTCCACTGTGGTTTACTGCATTTTGATTCTGGATTTTCTTTCTGTACTTCTTATAACCCAATTGATGACCCAATTCTGGATCTTTTTGAACTGCCTCATGACGACTCTGGTGAACCACCTTATGTCCTTCATACAATGATTTGCCCCAGTGCTCACCTTACTCCCATTACTTAAGAGACCTTTTTACATCTGGTCAGTCTTAGTAATGTGGTTCTGAAATGGTGTGTGCCATCTCCAGCACCTTGGGCTCCATGTTTGGGTCAGTCAGTAGGAAGTCACCCCCTTAGGATTTGTTCTGGTTGCTTCTTCTTTCTCGAACACCAAAGGTTGTTGACACAAATGAAGAGAATCCAAGGGATGCCTTTATGATGCTTTTTCTGAACGTTACGAGCAGTATCATGAGGTTGACGTTACCATTTAACTTCAATAAGTGAGTGTAGATATTATTCATCACATTAGCGCATATGATGGTTACGTTGGCCCTGCTGCCCCCAATTGTTTTGGAACTTCAATGTAAGACACTTCACTGTCAGATCATAAGCAATCTAAACCAATTCTGTCTAATTATACACCATTAATTAACATATTCCACTTGGAGGCTATTTGAAAATATTGCTGCTGTAATGGAAAGCATAACAGTTTTGTGGATGTGTTGATTGTTTTATGGGTGAGCGACTTGATTGCTCTACTTTGGTTCATCCTCTTCGTTGCGTTCCAGAGCCTGACTTTCGCTCTACCCGCCGCCTGCTACAGATCGTTCTCTGTACTTATCCGTGCGTCCTCTGGGCTGTGTCAGGATTGTAAACAAACCAGTGCTTCTCGACTACGATAAAGGCGGTTATAGAAATGTACGCCGAGGGGTCCACAAAGATCATCATGGGGTCGGCATTGTTTTGAAGAAAGGCTATAAACAAGACACGTCCCGAAGATTAAGAAGAAGTTTGAGTCCGTCATACCCACTGCTAAAGAAAAAGCTCTTTCTCGGAGTCTCCGTTTGAACTTTCTATCGTAAAACCGTAGCGGTGGAACGGTTCTTTTCTGCTCCAATGAAATTGCCACAGTTTTAGACAAATCCCTTTATATCCTCGATTGAAAATGACTCATATGCGAGGCCCCAGAGCAACGTTGACGCGGTGCTAACAATCATATCATAAAAATAAATATACAGTTTACTTTATACAAATCATTTTCTTTTCCGATTTTTATAATAGAGTAGCAAGGCTCCAGGGATGTAGTGAAAGCTAATTACCGAGAAGCTTCTATTATTTTGAGTTATTTATTTAATTGTCTACAAGATCGCCGTTTGTACCATGTTGGAATTCGCAAATGACAAAAGACTGAGTGATAGTGTGTGTGTATATATAATTTTTCTTCTTGGCTTCTGTGATGGGATACTTAAAGAGACACTCTACTCATCCTGACCACTTTATTGTTTAAAGTGTTCGGGATGTGTAAAGTCTCCCACTGCTTACTGATCCGATCTGGCAGAATCGCTGCATTAAGTAGAGGAGCTTCCTCCAGTCCACCAAGCGTCACAGGCAGCCAGTCACTAATGACGTTGGCACGCAGAGAGCATGCCAGCGTCACCCTCTTTGAGACAACACGCTGTGATGAGCGGTCTTAGAGAAGCAGCTGATGGATTGGATCTGCAGCTCCGATACATCTTTCTGCACAGGCGCTGGAACAGCATATGTAACGTGCGTAAGTCCCGTAGAGGTGCGTAATTTGCAGCTCCTACGCTACACAATTTGTGCAGGAAAGCTTCAGGGACTTCCAAGTTTGAGAGTCCCTGAGACGAAAAGGAGGAGCAGCGCCCACTGAGGGACAAAGGGTGAGTAAAAATGAGCACTCTATTTTTTCATAGGTGTTTACGTTAATGTTTCCTCATTTCGGGCACAAATCGGAAGCAAACTGTAACGGGCGCTATGGTGCTCACACTGGAGAAACGTAGTTAGGATCGTAATGGACAGATTTTTCTGATACTATGCTACAAGGAAATTGACAGTGTAATACCTGCTTTCCCAAGCCAGGGAGCTAATACACAATCCTGAATACCACACCAGCTCAATTGGTTTCGAGACCAAGAGATCGCTTAGTGTAATCACATAAATATTATTCACATCGATACAGAGCCTGAATACATGCGTAAGACTTGGCATAAGATAGGTGTGCTTACTTATACATTTGTTTCCCGGTGAGTAGATTGTGCGGTTGGCGAATTGTGCAAAATGCAGGGTAGTTACAATCTCACTTAGCTTGCAGTCAAGGCGGTAAAAACAGAAGGTACATACAACAGGCAACTGGAGCAATGATTAGGACTCATCATGATGAACTGACAGAGAGACATACAACTGGAAGCCTGGTGATTAGGACTCAGACCAGTCTGTACAGCCAATAGAGACCTAGGACGAGAGATGAGTTTGCCGAACAGGCGGGCAGCCCTCCAAGTAGCAAACATGCAATAAGACAAACACATGAAATCAGTACTGCTCAGACACAGTACTTAGAGAGGTAAACAAGAGAATCGTCAAATGGGAAAGCCGTGTCAGAAACGTAAGCCGGGTCCTCATACGAATCAAAGTCGGCAACTGGGTAATCAGCAAGCGTAAATAGAAAGCAGGCGATATGGAACTTAACTCCACGTCAAGGCGACGAGCAGATACTCGCGCCCTGCTTTAAACCCGGCGGCTCCTCGTGACCACACCAGACCCCGCCCCCTCAGACGTCGATCGGCCATTACTAAGTGCTGCCAGCCAGCGACACCGCTTGATGCTCAGACCCCCCAGGCAGCGCTGCAGGGGCTGAGGACGTAACACTAACTAAACAAATGGTTACTCCTAGATCTAAGAAATATGTCCCAGTATATCAAACTCACTGAAAATTCCTAATAATGTCAGTATTTATTTAATTAATTCATATCCAACATTGATGTTTTCGGCTCAATACAATTTCTATATCAAGATATGTTACCACAAAACATGCATACATTATATACAGTATATATTATTAAACAAGGTGACACACCAATCAGAATCTCCTCTATAAATGTCACACGTCGCACAGACATGAACAATGAGCATTGGAAAATGACGCATTTCGCAAATTCTGTCCTTAAAACCAAAGTACAGATTCCGCACTCTAATTCTGGAATTCTGAAATCTGGAATTTTCAGAGGCTTTCGAATTCTAGAATTACTTACTTCATGGATGATCTGGGCAGGTCCTGATGGTGGTGATGGTTGCTGCACGGTGCGGAGCACGTTGTGTGACTCTGCGCAGCATGCACCTTAAAAAGGGACTGCTCAGTGTCTACCTGCGTGAATACACAAAGCCAGTGCAGCAGGAAGTGGATCGTGGCTCTCCTGCTGTGTTCCCTTTCCTCTCTGATATCAGATTCTCCTTGATTCCAAAATATGTCAGAATCCGGAATGCTCAGGTTCCCGAACGTTTCGGATAAGGGGGTGCACAACCTGTATGCTGAAATGTAATACTGTTAAGTGCTATCTTATATTAAAAGGAAGGCAGGTAGGTAAACATAGATACGACTCGGTAAATCACATAACATGTAACACATTCTGTTGTGCATTAGGTTCAAAAGACCCACTGCCATGTCTCGTCCTTTATAATTTGCATTTAGAACAGAATATACTGTATATATATATATTTTAATAATATTATTTTACGTTAAGAAGTACAAACGATAACCCAGCTTTTCAAAACGGTGCGGTGGCTCCAGTTTTTCGGTTAATGGCGAATAGGGGCTTCACACAATTTAGACATCTTTTGCTCCAATCCTCTCATACGTTTCCCTCTTATGATACTCTCTGTGAGCTGATAACCCCAGTGTTTTTGCACCAGGTTTTTTATCTCCAATCATTGGCTTTCGTATCGTCTCAAGTGTCGGAATTGCGGGCGAAGGATTTTCTTAACCCCTTAGATAACGTAATGCTGTTATCCCCATCGGTAGCAGTATTTCGGGCGCTTATCGGACCGCAATTTGATTGGTCCTCAGCTACCACTGGCCTGGCCGATTGGTGTGTACACCTCCCATCCCAATCGCCTTTCTCCCTCATAACTGCCACAACCAAATCACGCAAACAAATCCCGTCAGCTCAATACTGGGAAATGCTATACAAGTTACTGCATGGCGCATACATAGCCCTGGATCGGTTGTCCCGTATTACCCAGCAGTGTTCTGACCACTGTTTAAAATGTTTTCACGCCAATGCAAATTTGTTCCACTGTCTGTGGTCCTGCCCGGTAATTGCTCTCTTTTGGGATACTATCTGAAGATTTGGGACTCGTGTCCTAAGGCTCAGGGTGCCCTCCTCTCTGGACTGGGCTCTATTTAATATTCTTTCTTGCCCTGACGCACGTGCTATGTCCAGTGCGCATAGGACACTATTGGGTCTTCTCTCAGCTGTAGCAAAGAAGGCTATTTTGGGACACTGGATATTCCCTACCACCCCAACTCTTCTTATGTTCTACTCCTGCCTCTATGCCACATTTCAACATGACTGGGTACAGGCTAGTTTAGATAGGGAAGCCAGAGTTAAGAATTGTTTTGATATTTGGCACGACTTTATGCTTTGTCTGCCAGACACTACTCTCCTTAAATTTTTTTTTTTTGAGAAAGGATTTTACCAGGAAGGATACATTGAGATTTCACTCGTTTTCAAGTATGTCCTGAGTGGCGAGTATGTACCGTTAGGTGTCTTGCCAAGGACACTTACTGGAGAGGTTGCTCGTCGGATCGAACCCATGTCTCCACAGGCTCTCTCCATGCAGAGCAGTGACATTACCTCTACTCCACCCAGCCGGTAAATTGCGCACTGACTTTGGGTTTACTACCTGGTTTTTAACTCGCTCTTTGCTGACTCCCCCTCTGCTAACCCCATCCCGTCCTGCTGTCTTGCAAGAATATCTGAACTCTGCTACTGAGTAATGCATAGTATTTCCGTTCATGTCATACTGCCTTATGTATTCGCGATGATGGCTCTTGCGGCTGCTACCATTCTCTGTCGCTTGTATTGTTGTTTTATTGCCTAAATCTATCTGAATAAAGTTTTTGGAAAAAAAAAAAAAAGAAGTACAAACGATTCTGCTGTAAAATGTATTTGTTGTGAGGGACTTTTCTTATTTTTAGTCCTAGGTTACTCAGGTCAATTTACATGCAAATTTAACAATTTACCTGCGTTTTCTGATCACCCCCACCTCCAATCCTTGTTATTTCAGTGTTTAATTAGTATGCTGTGCCAGAAGCGGCCCTGCATGCTCGATAATGGGAGACTAATTACTGGATTGTTGTGTATCAATATTTACTTTAAACAATAGCTTAAATAGTACACTGCTCTGTTTAGTTTTGTTTTGTTTATATATATATATATATATATATGTGATGGATGGATGGATGGATAGATGGAGATACATTTATAGATAAGGGCTTGATGGATGGATAGATATGGATAGATGGATCGATAGATGGATTGATTGAGATAGATGTGGATTGATCTAATCTAAAAAAGATGTGAAAAGCAGTCCCCCTTTGCTCCACACACACCAAACTAAGAGCAAATGTTCTCCGTGTATCGTAATCCAGCAGCAGTGATTGAAGCTTCATAGTGTCCACTGTACCTCTGTCACGTTCGCGATGGCGCTCACCTAAAATCAGCGTGGTTTGGATCCCTATGGACAGATTAACCTGATACTTGATAGCAGTTACAACTGCCACACCTAGCACTCCCAGCCAGGGAGGTGATGTATAATACTAGATACCACTCAGCAGCAAGTGATTTCATGACCATGTGTCTGCTGAGTGAAAGCAAATTAACTATACACAGGTAGAGATAGTATAGTAAGAACAATACATAACTTGGTACAGAAAAAGCGTAGTCAATAGTACGTTCCGCGTTGGCACCAGAGAGGGTAGTCGTACAAGCAGGATTGGCAACAGAGAGTACTCCCATGCAGTTGTTCTCAGCAATGTATAATGCAAGTACAATGAATTCAGCAAGCTGCAGGGCAGGCCCGCAATGCGTGATCATACAGAATGATGTGTACATATGCTTAGTACCAAACAGTTGACATGAGGGGTTGATAGATTTAGCAAGCTGCAGGGCAGACCCACAATCGGAGACCATGCGGTATGATCTGTACATAAGCTTAGTACCAGACGATTGACATGAGAGGCTGATGGATTCAGCAAGCTGCAGGGCAGACCCACAATTGGAGACCATACAGTATGATCAGTACATACACTCGGTACATGCAGAGTACAACATACAAACAAACAAGGGCAAGAGTGTAAGAATAGACAACAGGCAGTCCAGATCAAAACACAAGCAGGGTCCTCATACGAGCAGAATTGGCAACTTAGCAGAATACACTGAGACAGTAACGAGATCAGCTGGCGATGCGGGAATGACTCCACGTCAGGGCGATGTGCTGAATCTCGCACCCTGCATTTAAGGCCGGTGGCTCCACGTCACTACGCCAAGCCCCGCCCCCTGAGATGCCGATCTGCCAGCTCAAGCTCTTGACACCCGGCCAGCCAGTGACGCCGCTGGGCGCCCAGGCCCCCCAGGCGCTGCGGAGGCCAAAGACGTGACAACCTCCAGGCCTTCGCAGATTAATACAATCTAGTCATAAATGAAGGCGCTGTGGACAAGTACAGAAAGGAACATTAAACCCTCCATATAAAATTTGGTACCACAAGCTGCTGGATGGGTCAAAAACATTAGCATCGCCATTCTTTATACAAGTCTGGAGATTTTCAGAAGATTTTACTCCAGTGCATAAAGTGTGAGATTAGGGGAAAGTAGGATAAAGACAACAAATAACCCGCCATAACCTTTTAGCGAATATTCAGCTCCATTTGCGATCTAAAGGTGTATAGCGTGATCTCTAGAACAGTAGACATTACCGATGCTTGGCTGTCACAAAAAGTAAAAGTGCTGTGTGAGCTGTGATGTCATCGCAGTTGGCAAACACCAGCTTCATTACGAGATAGTAGAAGCAACCTGATTCATAATTTCAATGGCTCCCACATTCCTGGAGTCCGTAGGATTTCTGAGTTGCCTCTCGAATGTCACACAATATTGCATGTATGTATGTGCTCTCCCAGGAACACACACCAATTTATTCTTTATGTCTTTCAAATTGCAGTGAGAAGAGTCAGCAGTTTAAACCCACTTCCTATCAAGAAACAAGCCCAGGAGTCACAGAAGACCCAAGCCAGCATTGGCTCTGTCGCAACCCGAGCCCTGCCTGCTGTATCAGGCCTTTTTCCTCTTGAGTCCTGCTTTGTCCAGGCCTGGTTTTCTGCAGGACCTACAAAGGTAGACACATGCTTAGCCTTTCTCCATGCTAGGTATCCTGGACTTGCTCTTTAAGGGTGTTGCCCTTTTTCTGCATTACCTTTGCAGACCAGCTTATAGCATGTCTTGAGATCTCTGTGCTGTGCTCTCAGCCTGCCTTGTTCCTTGGCACCCAACCCTGCCATGTTCCTTTGTATCACAGCCCTGCTGTGTTCCCTGCTTGCCGTGTTCTTCGTATCCTAGCCCTGCTGTTTTACCAGGTACCAAGCAGTGCTACATTCCTAGTTCTGAATTGTTTGTGTCATATATATTGCAAAAGTTGGAACCCAGTAAGCACCACCTAAGAAACAGAGCATTGAAAGGGCAATATGAGATCTAGGTCACAAGGGCAGGTCTGAATACAGGGCTGGCAGATACGTTCATGGTCCAAAAAAGCAAGCCAAGGTAAAAACCGAGAATTCAGTCCTATGAGAGAGTAATAGGGAGAGCTAGTAACTTCAGCAGGTAATGATCATCAATTTACCTGTGAATTATACAGGGAGAGGTGCACAGAACAACTGAGCTGCTCTCCTCGGGAGTGAGGGGTTTACACAGGGTTCCTGGGAAGCCCACTGTCCCAACATCCTCCATCAATGGAGTAGAATGGGGCCTCCAACATCCAGGCGACACAATGCCCTGTGACGCCGGTGACGGTAATTTGCTCTGCCGGCTGCAGCGTTGGACCCCCTACCGAGGTGTGGAGGGGAATCCGTACAGACTGTGGCCGCGCTGGGCAAAGGATGAAGAACGTAGGCTGGGGAAAGGCCCCAGGCATCCCTCGGATGCAACACACGCCAGCTGCCCAGAGTCCACTGAGAGAAGTGATTCGAGGACACAGGGCAGGGGGGGTTGGTTCCTAGCTGTTCCTGATACCCACATCTGCCATGTTCCTGATATCTAAGTCTATCATGTTCCTGCTTACTCCGATTGCCTGCATACCTGCCCTGCTGTGATACCTGTGTCCCATGTTTATAATAAACCGGCTAAACGTCACCTGTGTATCTGCCTATTATACCTCTTATTCATAAATACCGGGCTCTTCCAGTCAATTCTTCATGTATATCCTGACACTTCTTCTTGAAGGGTGACAGGTGACCTTTAAACAATATTATGGTTTTATTTTAAAACAATAGATTTTTACAACTAATATTTTTCCTCTCGGACTTAAACAATAGGTGACTGGGAATCACATAATATTCACCAGGTCCCAGAACATTTGATTTCTTATTGAAAGTATAATCTGCTTCAAACTATGCTACCCTCCTCCATGGGTCTGTTATGAGAGCAGCCGAACCACAGCTGAGAACACTTATGAGTGGTGCTGCAAGAGTTAATGGCTCATCTAGAATAGAGGCCATTGAGACTATGGATTAGACTCTGATGGTCACTTCATTTACTGATTTCTAAAGGAAAAACACAGAGGGCGACTACAAAAAGAATTCTTCAAAGCGGAACAATAATATCCCCAAGTTATGACACATCATGATTTGCTTCTCCGATCCCAGGGACACATTTTTACCTTAAATCCCTCCGTAAAACCCTGCTTAGCAAAGTAATTTGCTTTAAAATGCAGGCAACGGCTGTGATCAGAAACAGAGAGGTAATGATCATCAATTTAACTGTGAATTATACTTTAATACTGAGCACATGAATATAAACCGATTCTGGGAATTATGACACAATTCATTCTATCAGGGTTATTCAAAGAGATCCAAAAAGTCACCGCACGTTTGGTGACTTTTCGTTCCCTGCACTTCAGGGCGAGTCGGTGATTCCTAGTTCGCCGACCCTGCGATATGTTCAGCAAGCACCGCAGGGCCCCAATAGTGCAGGGAATACTCGCCGCAAACCCGCAGAACACTCACTGAATACTCACCGAACACTCAACGAAAGAGAAACCGCCGCAAAAACCAAGCAGAACACACCGGTAAAATCCGAGCAGCCGCTGATCACAGCGCAGAGCAGCCGCCGGAAAAAGCCAACACGCAGACGAAGGGGGTGAAAAAACCAAAACAGTTTGCTTGAAAGTTTGAAAATTGAAACGCTGTTTACAGAAAAACCTCTGAATGAAAATGTCCGGGATTTACACATAAGATCCAATGAATGATAATAAAAAGGTCTGTTACAGATAAAAGAAAAAAACTGATTAAAAAAAAAAGGAAAAAAATTTGACAAAGAAATCCCCACAAATGCCTAAACGATCCTAAAAAAATCTAAACGTAAAGATACTCTTTACAGTAGAATAAAATAATAAACCGTCTAGTAGATATTGAATTAAAACATGAATATTTTTAACATTGAAGCCTATCGGATTCTCCTGAATAAACCTGTCGAATGAAACCACCGAAAAGCAGGGCATTTCGGCAACCTTTCGCTGCTGTTTGGTGTTCTCTGAATGGACGAAGCATCGCTTCTCTATGGAGATTTCACTGCCCTCGAACAGGCACCGTACATGCAGGAAATTCACCAACATTTGGCGAATTGCCTGCTCTCTGAATAGCCGATTGGCCCCGAAATGGCACCGTACGCTGAATTACAGTGTCCGTTTACATTTCGGGGCCAGATCGACTCTCTTTGAATAACCTTGTATGTGTTTTCACATAAAATACATTTAAAGGGTTATTCACTACCCATCGTTCCTTCAACAAAACTTCGGGGAACTAAAGTGAAGAAGTACGATGACTTCACTATTTAAGGAACTGCCACCATAGTTTGTCGTACTTTTTATAAAGTAGTTTCCAACTTTCCACCATAGTTACGGCCTTCGTGAGTTTGAAGTCTCCAGCGTAGGTTTCCACCAAAGTTGCTGCTCTTCATAGATTGTGAAAAGTTGACTGTTGTTTCGGTTGTTGTTTCAGTTGACATTGTCGCAGTGTCGTTCTCTACTGTTGTAGTCGCCAGTGTCAATTTCGTTGACTAATAAATTTTGCTAAAGACTTTATTGACTACGTTTTTTCAGGGAGGAAAACTGAGTTATGATGACTAGAACTATGACCAAAATCTCTTGACTTAAGTCAAAATCCATGATGAAAATTTATTGACATTTTTGTCAACCAATAAAAACTAGACGAAAATTTAGGGAGGAGCTAATTTCCCTTTTGTTTTAGTCACAGCACTTTGACTAAAATGACATTTAGCTTTAGTCATATTTTAGTTCCTATTCCGATTGGGATTCCCCTTGCTTATAGGGTGGAGTTATGACCTCCCCATTATATTCCTTTTTTAACCCCCCAGAAATATTGTTTATGGTAATGTTTTGTGGTTAAACGTTTTATGATTAGGTTTTAGCTTAGTCTGGCATTGTGCTGTGGTGTTTCCTATTAACCGACTGGGCATGCAAAGTACTTTTTGCAGATATTTTGGGTTGGCATCCCCCGTAATGTAAAAAGGATTGGGTACTGAAAGGATTACTCAGTGGTAGGGAAAGTGGTGCTCTTTTTTCTATTTAGTGGTGCTCTTGGGGCACGTTAGATGATTTATTGTGAATAATTAATTTAATGTATAGGTCCATGCGAATCCAAGTTGGACTTGCAGCGGGTGACAAGGGTGGGTGCACGTGGCAGTGGTAGACATCAACAAGGTGTTGATAAACAGTAAATTGTACGAGGGCCCTGCAGGTTACCTGGGATCATCAAAGGTCCCCAACAGATTTCAGTTTACGACTTGTGAGGGTGACTAAATACAACATGCCATTGTTACAGGTGTTTTTGCACTGGAATAGCACTTTTCATATGCTTTTAATGTTGGCCCATTTTTTCCTACATAAAATTTACATTTGGATCTTCTGAGCTTTGCACTTTTCATGCATGAGTGGGGCTAATTCTTCTGTGACTGCTTGGCCACCTTGTACATTACCCAATGCTTGGTCGCTTATGCTAAGAGGAAACAGCGGCTCCACTTTGTGGTCTATGACATTTTTGTAAATGTTGCCATTTTTCCATGGCAGTTTCCTCACGAAAAGCCTGATTTCTTCCGTTTTCAAATGTTCAAGGAATAGTGAATTTACTCCAATATGTCATCGATGAATTTCACCAACTTGAGTTGTTGGATGCTGCAAATTTTCAGCACGATAAAAGTATCATATCATGTGCTACTGCCTGCTCTTTTGGTCATCCATCTTCTTGAATTGTGTATTTAGATATCTAGATCTTGTCCACTGCCTAGCAATTAACTTGCCAAAGCCCTCCTTTATCATTGGAATGCCTACAACCACTGGCCCTCCCATTATATCTTTTCTCCATGTTAGTTTGTCTGCGTCTCTCATACATCTCTGCTTTGTGAAAATCCACTAAATGACAGAAGTTACAACTATTTCTCATCTCGGAAAAGGTTACACCTCTTGAGCGCGCCAGCATAAGTGTCTGATTAATCTGTATTTGATACATAACTAAGTCTCCCTTCTTAAGAAAATACAGAATAACAAAAGTAAACCAGCAGTTACGATCGAAAGGAGTTGAAAGTGATTGCGAGTCCTCAGGTAAAAAGTACAAAATAACTACAGTTTAATGAAATGTGCCTGAAATAAGCTTATTTAGAGAACTGGAGAGTTTAATTAGCTAAATAAATGGTATAAAATACAGAACTTTCGTTTAATGTTCTTTTCATATACACACCAGAGTTACGCTCTTGAACAACATGGTACCTCGTTGCTTAGAAACTAGAAACTATAAGAGAAATAGGAAAGCTATTATAGTCATTGTTTCTCATTCTTTCTTTGCAAATAAGTAAAAAATTGTTAAATTGAGTGGAGTATCACGAGGGAGAGGCTCTGATGGAGAGACCATAAACAATATATATCGGTATGGTGATATGTTGTAACAAATATTACGTTTTGCAAGTCTGGAAAAGCTCTGTATGGATGAGGCTGCACACGATGTGGTGCAATCACAAACGTAATTGAAAAGAAACAAATTAAGATAAAGCTCATCGGGAATTTATGGAGTAGAGGTAACATCGCTGCTCTATAGCCAGGGCCGGCCCGTCCATGGAGCAGGGTGGAGCAACCGCTCCAGGCAGCCCTTTGTCAGGGGCGGCATTTTGCCAATGCAGAAGGGCAGCACTTTCCACTGGTGTCTGTGAGGGGCCCTTGCAAAGTCTGCCGTCAGTGCTCGCAATGATTCAGGTGTGGGTCCATTTTAGCCTTGTGCTTAGCGGGTGAGTGGCTTGTCTGGTGCGTGTCTCACGCTGCCAATGCTCGATGTGTGCAGAGCGGTTCAGTCCATGAGGCTGGAGGGACAGCCAGCGGCCTGTGTAGCTGGCGGAGGGGGCGTTGCGGTCTGCAGAGGGATGCTGCCATCCTGCTTCCAGACAATGCCAATTACTCAGCATTGGGGGGCTGTGATTGACTGGCGCAGGGCTCAGGTGCCCTGTGAGTGGATGTGCCAAGTTCCCAGAAAGTGACCACTCTGTGTGTGTGTGTGACCTGTGGCTCCTCAGGAGGTGCTTCATCCCCATCAGGCAGGACAAACATGCTGCCCGGGAACATGCATTATTTAGAGTACCACAGATTCCTCCGGGAGCTCTGGCGCTGTTTTCCCACATTATCCAAGTGATCCCTGGAATCAGTCAACACTACACTTTTCACGTACTGTTAGGCCTCTGTGACATGCTCATACCACTGCATATTACTGTGAGTTTTGTTGTTGTGCAGCTCTGTGATACGCTCATTCATGTCCCTTTTTTGGGAGGGCAGCATTTTAGCCATCGTTTCAGGCAGCACAGTGACTTGGGCAGGCCCTGTCTATAGCCATGGAGACACAGGTTCGAATCCCGGCAAGGGCACCTCTCCAGTAAGTGTCCTTGGACAAGACACCTAACGGTACATACTCGCCAACCAGGACATACTTGTAAACAAGAGAAATCTCAATATATCCTTTCTGGTAGAATACTAAAAAAAAAATATTTGTAAACCTCTGAAAATTCCAGATTTCAAAATTCCAGAATTAGATTGCGGAACCTGTACTTTGGTTTCAAGGACTGAATTTGCGAAATGCGTCATTTTCCAATTGTTCATTGTTCTTGTCATCACAACGTGTCACATCTGTAGAGGAGAGTGTGATTGGCGTGTCCCCTTGTTTAACAATATATATGACGCATGCATGTTTTGTCATAACATATCTTCATATAGAAATTGTGTTGAGCCAAAATATCATTGTTGGATATGAATTGATTAAATAAATACTGACATTTTTAGGAATTTCTGTGAGTTTAATATACTGGGATATATATCTTAGATTTAGGAGTAACCATCTGTTTAGTTTGCTTCCAATTTGTACCCCAAACCAGGAAACAGCAAAGTAACACAATGAAAGAATAGAATTCCCTTTTTTCACTGTCAGCCTCTGCCTAATTATTTTTTCTTTATTTTATTTATTTTAAACAAGAGAAATCTCACTGTATCCTTACTGGTAAAATATTTTCTAAAAAAATAAAAAAAAGGGCAATGCTTCTTGACTACATTCATTTTGTTATTCTCATAAAACTCATAGGAGTCGCAAGCCTTTCCAAAGACACCTGCCCTGACCCCTCCTATGTGTAAATCCGGAGATACAGGGACTCCTGCATCTCCTCTTAAGGGATTTCCCGGCTAGGCAGTGGGAATCCATGTTTCTGACATCAACACATGTATGCGGGATGATGTCAGTGGGCGGGGGGAAGTCCCACCGTGAGGGCTGTCATCTAAGATGTCTACTCGCAGTGGAGGAATGCTTCAATCGGCTGAAATATTGGCCGATCACGGCTGTGAAGACAGGACGAGCTCAGCTCATCATCCGCAGACCCGAAGCAACCCCGACGACTTGCTCAGCACATCCTCTGCAGTAAACAGGTTAAACTGAAGGCTGTATTTTAGCTGTTGGTTTCTTTTTATTAACTTAATTACTTAATACTTAATTAACGTAATTTTATTTTGAATTTATTTTCTCCAAGAAATGGCTTCTTATATTCAAATATTAATTGCAATTAATAACTAATAGAATACATTATTATTATTATTTCTTATCTACATTTTGGCTACAATTCTTATTTTGTGTTGGGTTTAGAAAAGATTCAAATATTTCTATTTAGATAAACACTGTAACATAACAACACATTTATTAAGAATGCACGGCGTCGAAAATGTTTTTGCAGAAACATTACTGATTAGCTTCGAGATGATTAACTTTAATTAAGGGCCTGAAAGTGAAATTTGTAGCGTAACTTCTAAGCTCTTTAAGATGAGGTCTTTGAAAAAGAAACATTGATGTAATTCCTTCATGGAGGATGTGCTAAGTATGGGCAAAATTCCCACCAATAGAAATGGCACAAAGTGTTCTCCCCAAGGATCTCAATTATTTCATGTTAGCTAATACTTTTAGATATAACTGTGTCATGTTTGAGTAAACCTTTGATAAATCACATCCGGCAAAGCAAAAAAAATAATAAAAAAATCTATATAACAAGAGAAGGTAGGAAACGAAGCAAACGTTTTACATTTATGCTAAATTAATCCATCTTCAGGAAAACCATTTATCAATATTGCTATTTTAATACATTAATGAAAAAGTATTTATGTATATTTTACATTTCACGTTACACACGAGACTTGATTTAACTAAGCCCGACCGCTGAAAACTAGTTTTTTCATTCATAAGGTGACCATTTTTCAATTTGGCACATTTAATTATGGGCATAGTGGCTAGCGCGAGAAAGCGTTAAGCTGTCTGTTCCCAAAGGAGATATAGACGGTATTTATCTGCTACAGCATGACCAGGCATACATCACCGCTGCCCCCACTGGTCCACCACATGGATATCAGACATGGATCCACAGGATCTCCCACTGGTCCACCAGGAATTTAGCCCAACCCCTGGAAGAAAGGGAAGCAGAAGAGGGAGCAAAATGTAAATTTTGTAAACAATATTAATTCAATAATATTGAATTTAGTTAAATATTTAATTTAAATAATGGCATTGTTATTTTAATAATAACATTATTTTAGTATTTAATTTAGTGTAATTAATAATGAAACAATTTATTTTTTATAATAATATCATTGATTTAATAACATTTTGTTTATTTTAATAAACAATATTACAACAATAATATTAATTTTATTTTAATAATATAATTATTTAAATACTACTTAACTCATCAAGAAGGCGTGCAGTCATGGAGTCTTTTAACTATAGTTTTTTTTATTGTGGTAGTACAAAACATTTTCAGTCCCACAGAGGACTTTTTTCAATTAATACTATTTAATTTACTTCAATACTTGATATTAAAACATTATTATTAAGTTATTTTAATAATATAATTACTTTACTATTTCACTTATGTTAAAAAATAATAATAACACAATAGTATTAACCACTTGGCTGCTCAGCGCGTCCTGCCAAGTGCTCCTCCTGTGCTATGTACGCGCTAACACGCTAGCGCGATGACATCTATTTCAGGCGCCAACCCCCCCTTGCGAGTGCGGAGGAGGTGCCTGAAAGGGAGGTCCTTCGGACCTCTCTCCTTCCCAATCGCCGGGGGCCAGTGATTAAAGGCAGGCATCGTTTGGAAGGGCACAGCCTGCCCTTCCAAACAGTGGCTCGCTTTAACCCCTTGGGGGCCAGATCGCAATTCGGTGCAAAAAAGCACCGGAATGCGATCCTCTCCTGGAGTTGACCAACATCTTGGATGTCGGCCAAGCTTCCCGGGATCTCCCCCTGAAGACTGGCGTTTTTGTGCATAGTGCAATGGCGTCAGTTTTAGAGTTAACCACTAGCTGCCACCAATGTAGGAGATAGGGGGTTCCAATGAACCCCCTATCTCCCGATCCGTGGCAGCTAGGGCTAATGTTTGCTATTGTTGGATCAGCCAGAGCATGACCTTTCAAATGATATCAAACATGACCATCTTAAAAGTTACCAAAAAAAATAAAATGTAAATAAAAAAAATAGGAAAAAAAATAAATAAATAAAAAATAAACAGCTTTTTCTTTGGTTGTTTTGTTAATGCAGCAATATTGTTCCCATTTCAATTATAATGTGAACAATGATTCTGCACTAACGATTTTTGTATGGGGTGCGTTTGTTAAAAATCACATGATTTTCCCCCCAAAAAAATGTAACGAGTCCCCATTTCTAATTTTTTTAACAAGCGCAACTCATAGAAAATATAACCGCAAATGCTCGCATTTTAAAATGTGAAAAAAAAACACTTTACACGTTGTAAATTACTCAGAATTAAAATATTATTGTATTTTTTGTCATAATATACAGACAGGACATGACGTATACATATAATAATGATATATTATGAATCTGCCGAGTCTGCCGGAAAGAACGATATATAATATGTCTGGGTCATATAATTAAATAAGGCTTCAAAAGGCGTTTAAACATGATGAGCGAAACCGGTAAAAATGACCTCAGCACAGAGGCGTGAAATGCCTCAGCAGCGAAAGGGTTAATTTATTTTAATAAAATTATTATTTTAATACCGTTTTCATTTATTTAAAAAAATTATATTAAATAATAGTGTTAAGTCATTTTAATATTATAATTATTCTGATCATATTCAGTTTTTTAATAATACACTTTTGCTTTTCTTTAGCCTTTTTTGCGTGTGTGGGGGGGGGGCGGGCAACATTACCCTAGCAAGTGCTTCACAATCCGTCGACCTCACTGCACGTAACTGATCAGCATAGCATATGGTTGCCAACGTATGAAAATCTTCTTAAATTTTTAAAGGTTGGGTATGATGTGTTTATGGCGGAAGCATATTTTTTTTTTCTTTTAGATTTCTGATAGTATAAAAAATTTAATCCAAGCGAGTGACTCCATGCACCATTGCCCATGTAAGAGACACATGATATGCTGCTTGGACTCTCCTCACAATATCAGTTGTGACCAGTCACAATTCGGAAATGTACATGGCGAAAACAATATTTATTTTTGTCCAGAAATCAGTCCGGGGAATGAGACGCAGACAGAATTAAAATAATACGATCACTGCGGCTGAGCCGATAAGCACATAAAATTCAATACTAAATTTTTTTTTTAAAAAAAATAAATTGAATAAAAATAACAGTAGCAACCCAATAAAAAAAATAATGCAGGTTCTTATTTTGACTTAAGTTTATAAAATAGATTTTATTCTAATTTGGAAATGAATATTATGTTGGCAGAGCCTATCGGCATGTCAATTAAGTCTACTCTGTATTCTTTTTTTAAATAGGAAAGCATCTGGACAATGATGTATTATCTGTTAATCTGGGATACATAATTCAGATCCCTGTTCGCCAGAGTTATAATTGCATCTGAAACAACAACGCGAAGCTGAAATATCAATATAGAATTATTATTTTTTGTCCAATCGAATCATATAAAATAACAGAGCCTTCAAAGATTGGATTGCTTGATGGCGTAACCAATTCATAATTAATCCGTAATGGCTGGGACTGAAAAAGAGAAAATAAAAGAGAGCCGGATGGAACAACGAGTTTCATTTAACATCGCGATCCAATGAGAACGTAATCTCAAGACCTTAAAAATAATAACTATGAAGCAGGGATTTTTTTGACAGCTTAATGACAAAAGTCCTGCAGAAGGAAAAGGCATGATGGCTGTTGGGTTATGTCGAAGCATTGGGCAAATTATTGTGTTGACCATTGTTTCCTTTGTCGAATTCAGACTTGCTTGAACTGACCGCTACACGCTGCCGTACAAAGCCGATGAGCCGCCGAACGGGTAAAAAAAACCCCAGATCTCTGCTATTTTAAAAAAGGTATTCAAAATAATGAAAATAATAAAAAAGGTCCTTTAGGAAATAATAAAAAGGTCTGCTGCAGAATAAAAAAAAATGGTAATCAAAAATAAATTCCAGAAAAATACCTAAAACATTTTTAAAAAAAAATTAAATAAATAAAAAAACTTTTTGCTGCAAATTAAAAGAATACATGGGTGAGTAAAAAAAAGACGTGATAAACGGTATTTTTTTTTACATTGAATCCTATGGGATTCGCCTTTTTAAACGTGTCAAATTGAACCACTGAAAATCTGGGCATTTCGCCAACAATTTGATGCAGTTCGGCGTTCTTTGAGTAGAATAATAGAATAGAATAATATATAATATAATATAATATATATATATATATTTATATAGACATTGTAGCCTTTTGCAAAAGGATACTAAGTAAAGGATACTAAGTAAATCTATATCACGTATAGATTTGATTGATTTTAGTATACCACAATAATCCATCAACATATGATCGTCTTAGCATTTAGAAAGCCAAACTAAAAATAAAACTCTTATGGACAAGGTAATTCAATTTCCTGGATAAGCAGATATAGAATACATGTGCAGCGCTGTTCTCTGCAAAGTATGGTTCTTCTCAATAAATGGAGGAAAACAGATAAGGAATGGCAGCTGTTACCATCCCAAATTGGCATTAGAAGTCTGTAGCTTGACATAGATTCATTAGTCAAGCGGAGGAATCTAATGATGTCTGGGGAGATTGGAGAATGTATCGCGGCTCAGAGATCTGCTGAATTTCTGAATATTTAAGCATACATATATTCAACAGATAACATGACAGTTTGGTGGTGGTGGGGGGGATAGAAGAATATGGAGCAGCTTTATGATTAGGTCATCTTTCTGATTTCTCGTATAGTTAAAATAGCTTGGATTGATGCCTTATAAACACTGAAAGGTTGGTGACAGAGTAAGAGATCGAACAGTGGAACCCATGGATTTCCTCCGCTAGGTTTAACCCTCCAAGGAAGAAAAAGTGATTGCCTGTTCTTAAATTAAAGAGGTGCACTTGTAGTGTCCTCGTTTTACTTGACCCACAACCACAATGTAGTCAAAAATTCATACTTACTACCTGGGGTTTTTGGAGTAAGACAGAGTGCTACCAAATTTGATGAATCGCATGGGAGGAATGCCAAACTCTGCGCTGGCTCAAGCAGATCTCGGCTCCCTAATTAGATCACCAGAGATGATATTTCTATCCCACTGGCAGAGTATACATATGAGCTAGTGTCTCATTATAGAAAATACTGGGGTAACCCTCAATCTTCATCTGAGGCTCCTAATGCTTCAACAACTTCAACCACAAGTGACACTTTTAGGAATGAAGCAAAACTATACTATTCCTGATTCTTATAAATTGGGGAGCAGATGATAAATGGCTCAAAAAATCCCGTCTTGAAGATACCAATGCACATAACGCTGATTACAAAAGAATGTTGTTGGATGTCTTTTTTAACTTTATATATCAATACAATTTTGTTATGTTATGAAGTGATAATATTCCAATGCCTTTCTGCTGCAGCAGGTATGAAAGTGATGTAATTGTATATGAAACTATTAGGGCACTATTCCACAGTTGGCTTTAACGTTAGCGCCTCCATATGTAAGCGATATGCCAGGATAAGTGCTTTTAACGCATGCCACCCATATTACATTCCCGACGGTACCCGGTTAGTAATCCGTTAGCGCATCTGTTTTTGCGCGAGCTTACTGTACTTTGTGCATCCTATGCTTACTATGGGGAGTGCAAACCTACATTAGCGTTTCGATAAGTAAGGTATTACAAAGTAGACATGTGCATTCGTTTTAGTACTAAAACGATTTAGTCCGAATTTTGGGATAATTTAGTTTTAGTATGACTCAAGAGAAACGAAACTGCTCAGTACAAAAAACGAAAGAAACTAAAATAAAATGCACTACATTTTAGTTTCAGTCCTTTTTGTGATATTACATTGATGAGTGAAGGAGACCAGCAATGAAGAGCGCAACATCGCAACATCCGAAGTTCTGCACCCTCCACATGCCAATGCAGTAGGATGTTCTATACAGAGAGGGGCATTATTTAATGTAGGAGGATGTTCTATACATTATACAGAGAGGAGCCTTTTTTTTTAGCCCTTTAAATCCAGTGTCTGTGAGCGCTGAGATCGGCTGCTTGTTACATTATCTCTCAGTACAATGTATCAGGCTCAGCTGTTACAGTAACTGACTGCAACAGCGCTCAGAGTTTCAGTAAAACAAAGAAATAATATTGTTATAACCTCATATATAAAAATATTATTTACTGGTTTTACTGAAACTCTGAGCGCTGTGATGAGCAGCAGTCAGTTACTGTAACAGCTTTGCCTGACACGGGGCAGTATTACAATGTTGGTGCTAACTTAACCAGAGCTGTTGTAAACTTAAAACCTCCATAGGCTATAATGGCTCTGGGAAGTTTACAACAGCTCTGGTTATGTTAGCACCAGCTATATAATATGGCCCACATTGTGCTGAGAGTGAGAGATACTGTAACAAGCAGCGATCTCAGCCCTCTGAGGAGCCACTACAATAGTAATTGTATGCGCTGGTTTTAGGATAAATGAAATTAGTTTTCAAACTAAAGAACTGAAAACGAATTTCTTTAGCAACTAAATAAATTGCATTTTAGGACTAATCCATTAGTTCAAAACGAAATTTTGTGCTGTGCACATGTCTATTACAAAGTGCTGGAGCTAATTACCACCGGGACGCACAAGGCAACATTTTAGCACCTTCTAAATGCTAGTGCTAAATGATTCTTCAAATGCAAAATCATATAGCACCCCCTAAAAACACCCCAATAAATACAGTACTCAACTATCATCTCACAGCAAGAAAGGTGGCACGAATCCTTGCTTCCTCTGGCTGCTAGCAGAGTGAGACTAGGAAGAAATAGTTCCCAATCTCCATCCGTGTTAACTCCACAGCACTGTGCGATCTCCAATCCTCCAAATGTCACCAAAATATGCCTAGTCCGTCATCTACCTTCTGTATCCCTTTCTGAAGCCCACTCATTCAGAGGAGACTCCAATTACCACTTTTTTCCCTTTGTACCCCCCAATCACCCACTAATCCCCAATAGATACCTACTACCTATTTCCCCGCTTTACCAACCACCAATCCTCATTGATCCCGAGGAGACTCCTACTTCTTCTTTTTTTCTCTCTATACCCTCCTCCAATCCCCTTTTGATCCCCAAAAGACTCGTACTTCCTTTTCTCACCTTTGTAACCCTGTCACCAAAATACTCCTAGTACATCATCTACTTTTTGTATCCCTTTCTGAACAACACTGATCCACCAGAGATTCCTATTTCCTCTTTTTTTCCCCTTTGAACCCAATCTTATCACCAACACTCTCCAATAGACTCTTATTACCTCTTTTCACCTTTTTACCTTATCTTATCTGCATTGCTTCCTAGAAGATTCCCATTTCATCTTTTTTTTCTTTCCACCCCACCAATCCCCTAAAGGCTATTACTTATTCTTTTCCATTTTCTACTCCCTCTAATCCACACTAATCCCCAGGAGACTCCTACTTCCTCTTTTCCCTTTTGTACTTCCTCTGGTCCTCAGACTCTTATCTCCTCTTTTCCCTTTTGTACCCCCCTCTGATCCTCAGGAACCTCCTACTTCCTCTTTTCCCTTTCCCTTTTTCCTCAGATTTTCAGAAGACTCCTACATTCTCTTTTCCCTTTCCTAACCCTCTGATCCCCAGAAGACTCACACTTTCTCTTTGCCCGTGTTCATATCCGATCTAATCCCCACTAATCCTCAGGAGGCTCCGAATTCCTCTATTTCCTTTTTACCCGCTCTAATCCTCAAGAGATTTCTACTTCCCATTTTTCCTTTTCTATGCCCTCTGATCCCAGAAGACTCCTACTTCCTCTTTCCCCTTGTCTATATTCCCACTAAGTCTTAGGAGGCTCCTACTTTCTCTTTTCCATTTCTACCCCCCCTCTGATCCTTGAAGAACTCTTACTTCCCCTTTTCTCTTTTGTACCCTCTCAGATCCTCAGGAGACTCTTACTTTCTCTTTTCCCGTTTGTTCCCCCCTCTGATCCTCAGAAGACTCACACTTCCTCTTTTTTGTACCTCCTTCTGAATGTCACGAGACCCCTACTTACTCTTTCCACCTCTCTATGAACCTCAGAAGACTCCAACTTTCTTTCTTCATTTTTGTACCCCCTCTGGTCCTCATGAAACTCCTACTTCCTCTTTTCCCTTTTGTACCCCCCTGGTCCTCAGAAGACTCCTACTTCCTCTTTTCCCTTTTGTACCCCCCAGTCCTCAAGAGACTCCTACTTCCTCTTTTCTCTTTTGTACCCCCTCTGATCCCTATGTGACTTCTATTTCCTGTTTCTTACTCCACTCTTATCCCCACTGAGCTCCAAAAGACACCTTCTTTCTTTTGTTTCCCTTTGCCCCCCTTCTGATCCCACACCAATCCGTGTGTTAAGTTGTTTTATTTGCCATTGCCTTATTTAATTAATTTAAAATTATTAAACATGACCATTATTTCTACAAAAGTACGGCTAATTTGCCTCCTATGTGGATATCCTACTGTCCTGCACCAATCCTTTGTTCCCTCCTTTATTTTTACACAATTGCTACATGAGTTACCAAATTTGACAACTAACTAACGAACATAAATAAATGTCTTAATGCCCTCTTATTGGTGATTATTATTATTATTAACTCAATACTAATAATATGGTGTTTTTCTATGTTTGATTTATGGCCATACTAAAAGGAACGTGTAGAGCTAAAGCATTGATAATACATTCGTGAGCAAAAGCGAATGTATTGTGAAATGTAAACCTGGATCCATTCTTCAAGGATTTTCCAGTTTAAAATCCCCACGCGGATTAATAAACATTTTTACCTTACTTTGTCTGCGGCAATCTCCGTTTTGATGTGGCTGCACAAAATCATATCTGTATGTGACATGTTTTGGAGAAATGACAATGTTTAAATAATATCTGAAATGGAGCATAAGGAGAAAAAAACATTTTTGCAGCTACAATAGACATTTTGAGAAATCTAAAGCCATTGACCCCTCTTTATTTCCTTGCTATATCCCTCTTCTTCTTTTTTTCCACACAAACGACGCTTATTCATCATCGTCTGGGTAATGCATCCCTTTCAGACCCCGGCAAATATTTTGACTGAAGGCTGTGATTGCGCTCTATCAACTCCTTTGTGTTTTGGGAAGCATTTAGTCGCGATAACCAGCCGCATTCTGCAAAAGGTATATAGATGACTGAATAAAAATAAAGTGCAAAGCTAGCGTAGCATAGCCCGACCTATCAGATTATCCAGTTGTATGACTGTATTCAATTTTCACTATTTTATTAATGTACAATATTAAAAAAAAATGAACTGGGAAATTGGAATCGACAGAGATTCATAAAATTAAGAGTAAAGATGGCTGAATTGGTGAAATTCATATTACTACTAAGATTTACAACATACTTGTCTCCCATTAATAGTTCATTAATAAAGACAAAAAGACTTAAAGGGATATGCTATTAAAATAGAGCTCCTTTTTTCACTCAATTAATGGCTTGAGTCATAATGTTATCAAGCCACTTGCAGTTACTTGCTGTGGCACCACACCGTGCCCATGGTTTTGGTTCCAGAAGTCCATTGGACTCCATGAAGCCAAGCGTGACCTTACAAAAACTCTAACCTATCGGGGCCGGACAGCAGTCACAGAAGGACATTGGGAACTGCAAAGGCAATATCACTTAGCACTGGACTCTGGATGAGATATTTCTGAATATTGACTTGAGCCAAAGCGAGCAAGCAATCTTGGAATAGCGCCCTGTAGATGCTTGAGCCATATTTAATAGCTCCTATACATAAACTAAGAAATTGCTAATGATGCACCAAAAGCAAAGATGACAGTTCTGGCAGATTTACAGCTGGGGTCGTTAGTTACAGTTACAGGTATTTATAAAGCCCTAACAAGTTCCGTAGCCCTATACAATGGGTGAGACAGAATAACAAATATACATACAAGTTAAATATACAGAACAGTAGGAGAGTGGTCCCTGCTCGAGAGCTTACAATATAAGAGGAGAGGGATGGCACATTAGGTGAAGGTAAATAGAGGACCTTAATTATCGGGTGCATGTGGGCAGGGTGGGAAGGTGGTGCAAGAAATGTACAGCTGAGGAATCATGGAGTGAGCCGATAGGCTTCTCTATAGTAATGCGTTTGCAGAGACTTCTTGAAAGACTGGAGGGACGGGGGGAGTCTAATGTTGTGGGGGAAGAAGTTCCATAGAAAGGGGCAACTTGGGAGAAGTCTTGAAAGCAGGAGTTGGGTTGCGTGTACATGGAGCTGATAGCATCAGATCATTGGCAAAGTGAATTGGTCGGTACGGGGTGTACCTGTTAATAAGGGAGGAGATGTAGGTAGGGACGCAGTTATGGAGAGCTTTGTACGTGAGCACCAGTGTTTTGAATTGGATTCTAAATGATATAGGGAGCCATTGTAGAGATTGACAAAGGAGCAAGGTGTGAGAGATGTGGGAGGTGAAGAGGATGAGACTAGCACGGCATTCATAACAGACTGCAGAGGGATAATCTGGGACCCCTTAGGCCAGAGAGAAGGAGGTTACAGTAGTCAAGACAGGAGATAATAAGAGCTTGGATGAGAATTTTAGTGGAGTCCTGATTAAGACAGGGACGGACGCATGCAATGTTTTTAGGTGAAAGTAACAAGATTTGATTAGTGACTGAATGTGAGGAGTGAAGGAGAGATCAGAGTCTAAGAGGACCCAGAGGCAATGAGCCTAAGAGGTAGAAGTAACGGTGGCACCATTCACCTGAAGGGAAATAGGTGCAGGAATATTGGTTTTGGCGAGAGGGAAGAAAAGTTCAGTTTTGGAAAGGTTAAGCTTTAAGAAATGGGAGGTCATCCAGTCGGAGACAGCCGACAGGCAGGCTGTAACATGGTCCAACAAAGGAGGAGAGCATTTGGGGGAGGATAGGTAAATTTGGGTGTCGTTGGCATAGAGGTGATATTGGAGTCCATAGGAAGAAATGAGGTTGGTATAGATTGAGAAGAGTAGGGGACACAGATCAGAGCCTTGAGGTACCCCAACTGAAAGAGGAACTTGGGTTGCAAAGGCACCAGTGAAGGAGACACTGAAGGAGCGAAGAGAGAGATATGAAGAGAACCAGGAGAGAGCAGTGCCACTGAGGCCAAGTTGACGCAGTGTGAGGAGCAGGAGAGGGTGGTCAACAGTGTCAAATGCAGCCGAAAGCTCAAGAAGACTAAGCAGGGAGAAGTAACCTTTGGTTTTAGCAGCAACTAAATCATTAGTCACCATAGCTTAATGACGTTCGCTTAATGACGCCGTTACAACATAGCCTTAAATCAGGATTTTTGTGGAATTGTCTACATAAACTAAAACAGAGAAGAGCTGGCAATATTTTTTAAAATTATCTCTATTCCTGTTTGATATATGGCCATTTCTAGTTTTAATGACCAACCCTGGAATCCGGTGTAAATAAGACGAATGGCACAACGCTGAATTTTTTTAAAATTCTGATTCAATGCAACATTATAGCCTTCTAAATTAAATATATAAGAACCACAGTTAAGAGGAAAAAAGTCTACAGTCTATGTGCCTTTACAACTATTCAAAGCAACAGGTGCCTTCCATTTCTATTAACTGGACCACCATAATGAGTTCAAGAAGCCTGCCTGGTTTTGTAGAACAATCTGTAGCGCTCACTGTGTCTTTATGTTCTTCCAAGTAGGCAATCCATGTATGTATATACTCTTTAATGTTTCATGGAAAGAAAGCATATTGTTATATTTATTTTAATGCTTGGTTGGCGATGCATTGAGAAAGTAAGCTGGGATTTATAACAGCTTCTGTAATGTAGATCTTTGACGTGAAATACTATAACGTTCCACACGCTTTTCTTGCTTTCATTTGCACACAAAAGCTAAAGGTCTCCGCAGTCGCGTTAAATGTTAAGCGCCCGCTGAGTGAGATGTAGTCGCTGAGAGTCGTGTGCTTCTAAGCTCGGAATGTTATCGACATGTGCTCTTAATCCTCAATATCGCATTCTTTCCTACATAAAAAATAAAGCACACTTTCTGCCCTATTGACTCATTAGCTGCTAAATGTACGTGAGTTAATGAAGGACTGCTGTAGTCTTTGAGATCCAGAATACTGGAACGTCAAGGATGAATTTGAAATAGAGTTCAGATACCATGAGCAAGAGCAAGGTTTATGAAAGTACTGAGAATTGGCAACAGCACTAGTGGCCTGCCCTACGGTGGGATCCATAAGGTCTTCCTTAATGGTGCCTTTACAGAAAAGACTATACCATATGACTTGAACATGCTGTGTAATTTTGGGCATCTGTTTTAAATAAAACATATTATGGCGCTAGAAAAAGTGCAGAGGTGGCAACTAAATGAATAAGGGGAATTGAAGGGTTAAGTTATGAGGAAAGGCTAATAAGCTTAAACCTGTTTAGTTTAGAGAAACGGCGCCTTAGAGGAGATCTGATAACTTTATATAAATATATATGGGGCCTTAGAGGAGATCTGATAACTTTATATAAATATATACGGCGCCTTAGAGGGAATCTGATAACTTTATATAAATATATATGGGGCCTTACAGGAGATCTGATAACTTTATATAAATATATACGGGGCCTTAGAGGAGATCTGATAACTTTGTATAAATATATACGCCGCCTTAGAGGAGATCTGATAACTTTATATAAATATATACGGGGCCTTAGAGGAGATCTGATAACTTTATATAAATATATACGGCGCCTTAGAGGGGATCTGATAACTTTATATAAATATATATGGGGCCTTAGAGGGGACCTGATAACTTTATATAAATATATACGGCGCCTTAGAGGGATTTGATAACTTTATATAAATATATATATGGTGCCTTAGAGGGGATCTGATAACTTTACATAAATATATACGGTGCCTTAGAGGGGATCTGATAACTTTATATAAATATATACAGGGGATTAGAGGGGATCTGATAACTTTATATAAATATATACAGGGCCTTAGAGGGGATCTGATAACTTTATATAATATATACGGGACCTTTGAGGGGATCTGATAACTTTATATAAATATATACAGTGCCATTATAAACGATTCTCTGATAACCTATTCATTAACAGGACTATACAAAGGACACAAGGTCACCCATTTAGACTGTACAAAAGGAAATTCAGCCTAAAGTATAGGAAGGGTTATTTTACGGTGAGAACAATAAAGCTGTGGAATTCTCTGCCTGTTGAGGTGGTTGGGTCCGAGACTTTACTGACTTTTAAACAATGACTGGATGACTTCCTGCAAAAAACAGAATATTAAGGGTGATAATATTTAATATGTGGGTAAAAGCTTCTTGATCCAAGGAGAAATCTGACTGCCATTCTGGGGTCAAGAAGGAATTTTTTACCAGTATGCTGCATATTGGCGAGCGCTTCAGACAGGGTTTTTTGCCTCTTTTTGATCAACAGCAGTAGGTGATGTGTGAAAGGCTGAACTCGATGGACGCATGTCTTTTTTCAGCCTATGTAACTATGTATCGCTATGTATCTTGTGTAAGCTTACTGTACTTTGCGTCTCCTATAGTTAACATGGAGAGCGCAATCATTTTTTACTTCCTGCAAAAGTATAATATAATAGGGTTTTTTCAGAGAGGTCCAAAATGCAACCGAGATGTAACCGGACACTGAAATTCAGCAAATGGTGACATTTCAGGGCCATTCGGCTATTCAGAGAGCAGGTAGTTCGCCACATTTTGGCGAATTGCCTGTACGTACGGTGCCTGTTCGAAGGCAGTGAAATCCCCCATAGAGAAGCTATGGTTAATCTATTCAATGAACACGAACAGCAGTGAAAAAGTGAAAAGTTGCCAAAATGTCCTGCTGTTCGGTGGTTTCATTCGGCAGGTTTATTCAGGCGAATCCCATAGGCTTCAATGTTAAAAATATTCAAATTTTTATTCAATATCTAATAAACCGTTTATTATTATATTCTGCAGTAAAAAGTCTCTTTATTTTTTAGATTTTATTAGGATCTTTTCGGCTTTTTTCGGGATTTTTCCAGCAAAATTTTTTTCCTTTTCTTTTTTTTACAGTGTTTTATCTTTTTTCTGTAGCAGACCTTATCATTCATTGGATCTTATATGTTAATTAAAGACCTTTTCCTTGAGTAGTTTTTGCAAACAGCGTTTCAATTTTGAAACTTTTAAGCTTACTGCTTTTTGTTTTTTTTTACCCGGTTGTCAGTTTTTCGGCTTTTTCCGGAGTGTTCGACGTGGTTTTTGCAGAGGTTTGTGCAGGTTTTTGGTGAGTGTTCGGTGGGTTTGCGGCAGGTTTTTCCTGCACTCCTGGGACCCTGCGGTTGTACTTGAATACACTGCAGAGTCGACTAACTTGAATCTCCGTATCACCCTGAAGTGTGCGGAATGTAAGGGCACCGAAATGTTGTCGACACTTCAGTGTTCTTTGAATAACCCTGTAAAGGTTATACTATTTAATATGTGGGTAAAAGCTGCTTGATACAGGGAGAGATCTGACGCCATCTGGGGTCAAGAAGGAATTTTTTCAGTCTTATAAACCATATACCCCATAATCTCTTTAAAGGTAAAAGTAAAATAAAAAAAAATAACAATGGCAAAAAAAATTATAAAGAAGAAAAGGAATCAGGACTTTTAACTGCCGAGGGGCTTGTTAGAATATAAATCCAGCGTGGATGTGATTTGACCTCAATAAAACAAACGTGTTACAGGGAATACCTTCAAGGAATGTAGACTATCAATTGTATCAAGTAAAAATTACATAAATTGACTGAAGGATTACATTTAACAAACGGATTTCCACTTGAGAATATGGGAAATGATACATTTACACTAAAATTCTTTTTGAAATGCACAAGGCTAATAAAACTCACAGCCTCTGTAAAACAATGTATACTAAACCTAAATAGGTTTGTAGATATTGCAACATTACTTTTTATTTTACAATTGCTTTGATCAATTTAATTCTGTCCCTCAGATTGGAAACCTCTAGTTTGCCTTGGCACACTTTTAAAGTGAACCCGTCATGGGGTACGGTTCTCCTCTTGTTACAAGGGAGCTAGTAATGGAAAAATCGGCACAAGGTGACTTCCCTTTCAACCTCTACTTTTACCATACCTATTTCTTTGAGAAAAACCGTCTCAGAGTAGAACAAACTACCTTGGAATGGCTCCTTCTCCTCGTTCTTCCTAAAAGCAAATTACTGTCTCCTATAAAAAGTGTAGTTTAATTTACAGGTAGGACCCACATTGACCGATCTGCAAGGTTGGAATACTAACTCCAGCCAATTGTGTTATTGGCTGAAGCCAATCAGTATATTGGCTCCAGTTGCCCTTTTAATGGAAAGAGTGGAATACGGCTCATGGTCAGGTTCACTGTCCATGCCTTATCCCATGGAGGGATGGATATATTAAAGAGAAATAACAGTGTGATACCTTGTCGGTTGATGAGCTACCACAGAATGCAGGTCACCTAGTGTGAGTTCCAGCCTACAATGAGCAGGAGAATCGCGTGTGGGGCAGCTGTTTGTCGGCATAGAGGTATGCTTAGACACAATGGCTGGGTGGAGAGTAGCGGCTAGGTGGAGTAGAGGTAACATCACTGCTCTGCGTGGAGAGAGCCTGTGGAGACATGAGTTCAATCCCCAGGAGCACCTCTCCTGTAAGTGTCCTTGGGCAAGACACCTAACGGTACATACCAACCACCCAGGACATACTTGAAAACGAAAGAAATCTCAATGTATCCTTCCTGGTAAAATCCTTTCTCAAAAAAAAATGTCAACAGGAAGTCATATGACTGGGTGGAACCTAAAATTTCACAATGTAGAGCATCACTCTCATTAGGGAAGGCCAAGCAGGTGCCATCACAATCCATGGACTGACCACCTTCAATGTATTCATAGTACAAAGAACTGAACCGTGTACTTGACCTCCTTTTCATTGGTGACAAATTCCCAAAGCCAAGGTTCCCTCTAAAATGTTTTCAAACAGCCTGAAACAGATTTTTAGCTGAAAACGTTGCTGTGGTTGATGTGTCACCAATAAAACTGTCTGAATGGGAGATGTAGGGCTCGTCCAGTTCTTCTTTGACAATATGACTGGGGTGGAAACATTTCATACGAATAATCAATATTTCCCGTTGCATTTAGCGAGCCAAACTTTTCTACCAAATGAGTTAATGTTGTGTGAAACTTGACAGGTTGACTTTAACATTTCACATCTGACACATAGTGCGTGTTCACAAAAAATACTTTTCAAATTTAATATAATCGTACTGCCGGTTTCTACAGAGTGGATAAATGTATTCAGCCACTCAATTGCGAGAATTCGATGTATTTTGTTGAGTAATATTTCAAGGTTCATGAGATTTTTAATTTTGCTCACATTCTGAGAAATTAAATTGCTCCCGAACAAGAGGAATAAAATTTAGATTTTCATATTAATTATTGTAGAAGTGAATAAAATAATATGTAAACAGAAGGCAATGAGCACATTTAATTAACATGGCTCACTTTGAAAGGCATTATGTCCCCTTAGATTCCTCCCATGTCTTGTTAGGTATCTCCCCCCATGGAAAACAAGTTATTTAGGTTTAATAGCTTTTTTCTTGCAGTCTACTGATTAAACAATGATGAATTGCAGGAAACTGGTTGCTTCCATACCTCCTGTCCTACACTATCTTGGCATACTAGAAAGAATACTACATCTTCCTACTGCCTACCTCCATGGTTTATAACGGGTCACAGCCTTGACTCCCTAGATATTGTGGAACTTTCTGCATGAGACTCAGCCAATCTAATGAGTACCTGAGCTTCATGGGAGATATTGTTTCAAAACATATGGAGAGCCATGGTTGCTATTTCATAATTTCTAAAATCATTAATGCATAATATTAGTGTATAAAATACCTTGTCACGATATAGACATTGAACCATTACTGATGGGAGACACATGAGTAGAATTAAGAGGATCCAACCAGGTTTGGACCTTCTCTAGTTTCCACTGCATTAAAAGTATGCACCAGGATGACCTATAATACTTTTAGAAAATATAGTGAATATTAAGAGTTGCCTTCCACTGCTTTTCATCTTTTCTCTTATGTTTATTTTGACGTCGTGGCATTTCTTAATTTGCCTGATAACCCATGACACTCCTGCCCGGTTGCACATAAAGTTCTTTGTTTGTGTTGAGTGATGACAATAGTCATAATTGCCAGTTTCCAACCATGCCTACTTTTAGAGCCCCCATTTCTCAATACATATGTTTGAGCTACCAATCTTAAAGTCAGCCTGGCCAAGCAACCCTTGCAAAAAGCCAACTACATACAAATCTCAGAGCTCGTCGTGATGCCCTGAAGTTATTCATGTATGCGGTCCTCCCCAGCCATTGCTGGTCTTTGACCATTGGAAGTCTTCAGATACGATTAAAAGAAAGGTATATTTTTTTTTTGAGAAAGGATTTTACCAGGAAGGATACATTGAGATTTCTCTCGTTTTCAAGTATGTCCTGTGTGGCGAGTATGTACCGTTGGGTGTCTTGCAAACTTGCCAAGGACACTTACTGGAGAGGTTGCACGCTGGGATCGAGCCCATGACTCCACAGGCTCTCTCCATGCAGAGCAGTGACATTACCTCTACTCCACCCAGCCGGTACATATTCAATGGTTTTGAAAGACACCAATAAAATGCTAACCCGACATTTAGTACAACTTGTTAAAATGAGTCTGGTGTTTGATTTGATGAACTTAATACCATAAAACCCATTGATCAAAATTTCCGACTGCTTATTTCAGACAATAATATTGATATTGCAGACGGATGCTTCCTTGATAATGGAACAGCCATTGCCATTAAGTTGGTTTAATCGTCCATACGTTGCCAAAGACCACTTGTGGTCGAAACTTTGTGTGGTTTTTACAAAGGGAGAATAAACCTATGATTTAAGAATATGCTTGTATGCTGGTGACTTCTCTTATGGAATATCGTGTTGAGACCTAGGAGTAAGGACATACACTGGCCACTATTTGTGTGAGTAGCTATTGAGGATGTTGTGGTCTGTACTTGCATATTAATTTGGTTCATTCTGATGCTGTTGACAGCTTAGATAATCCACAGTCTCATAATGGTTAAATATACCGCTGATCGTTGGTATAAATGTCGCCTATAGCATATCATGAAAATCTAAGGGATCCCCAGGGAACTCATTTACCTCTTTCCATAATAGCGAGGATATCAAACAATGACGAGCTTTTCTCATATTTCAATCATTTCATTTATCACATTCTTGACTCTTAGTCATAACATACCTTTTCCTTGAACAGCTGAATTCCCTCAATAGGAGAACTGAAAAGGCTTCACTTTTGCATTCAGCTTGTGTATTTTTCTACACATCTTCACAAGCTGATTTTTTTGTATAATTAAAAGAGTTAATCTGCCCTTGTAACACTTATGTTTCTGAAATTTTATTGTTTTTTGTTGTTACAATCTAGCCTATCCTACCTACTTTTGTTCAATGCTCCATCCCTTCTCTGTAATTTTTTTCCAAATGTATTCAAAACAGCAATGCAAGAACTGGGTCGTGTGCAATAGACTGGTTGCGTCAGTGTGTCGGGTGGTCGGCTTCCCTAAATAGGAATGTCTTAAGGGAGCATTTGAAGGAAGAGAAACTAGGGGAAAGCCTGACCGTACGAGGGAGAGCGTTCCAGAGGATGGGGCTGCACGTGAGAAATCCTGCAGTCTATCATGGGAAGAGGCGATGCGGGGAGAAGCTAGGTGCAGGTCACTGTTTGACCTTAAGGATCGGGCTGGGGTGTATCCAGTGATTAGTGAGGACAGGTAGTAATCAACAAATAAAATAAATGAATGACTAAAATAAATGAAAAAGTAAATTAAGTTTAGAGCATAAAGATAAAACAAATCTCATGTTTCATCGAGTTCAGATGAAAGTCACCAGGTTACCATTCCAAACTCCACAGCATGATACAACTGTCTATATAATGAAATAATAATAATTCATTTAGTGCAAATTCCATATATCCATGTATAAATAGTATACAGGGTGTCCAGCTAAAAGTAGCATGGGGCCTCAAGACAGGTCACTAAACTCACAGTGAACAAAAAACAAAATTATTTCGGCTGCTCATTCTGTCAGTCATCCACTGGATCAGTAGTCGTACGTCGTGTCACAGAAGGAAAAGACCTAGCTAAAGTAGCTATCTACCTTGCCGTGGCGCGCGGAAGGAGAGCGTACAAGGGGATTACAGCTCCAAGCCTCTGGATTTACTAACTCTACCTGCACAAAGGGCCCCAAGTTATGCCAACCTAACCCCCTTACACCGTACCCACCCTTCCGAATGTATACACTGCCACCACAAAAGTAATAGGGCACTCTCAAAACCCCACTAGCTGTATATCACCCCAATCCAGGAGCCCAACCATGTACAGCTAATATATATATATATATAATATATATATATATACACACCAAATGCTAAATATTACAGTAGCGATACCTAAACGATTGCATTTGCGAAGCATCAATTGATCTAGAGCAAAACAATACTGATTTTAGAGTTTTAATGGAAAAAGATAAAATACAAACTTTACACAGTGCCAGTATCACATAAAAACAAACATACAAAATATACGAAAAGCGTGCAAATACAGTTCTTGAAATAAAATGGGACTTACATAGAAAATCTAATTCGGGTAGATACTTCCATGGATATTTCCAGATTTCAAATGTCCCAGCAGAAGGTTCTTAGAAGGTTACTCTCTCCACGTCTGCTATCGAAATACCCTGAGTTTTTGGTCAGCTTGCTATACATAAAGCTGGCCCCTCACCCTCCTTCCCAACCATTTGGTTCCCAGATCACGTTACCATTCAGCTCCAGCTGATCAGATAAGAGGATTGTAAACCAGTGGCCTGGCTTCACAATCTCCATGGCAAACACAAGAGAAAAAAAAACACCAATTCTGCGTTTAAAATCTTACACACTGCTTTGCATAAAATGATGCCCGTTTGTGACACGTCGAGCTTGTCAAGCATAGTCGTCTGTATAGGTCTGACTTATCCCAACATGGGAGAGGTTGAAGGCATCCATCGTTCGTACAATTTCGGCCGATTACATTCATCTAGTGACTGCTTCCATGCGAATGTGATTTTCGGCTTCAAGTGAGACAACCTGGTCTGACGTATAAACATTTTTTAATGCTTAAAAAATTGTATCACTTACCTTCCAGTCACCGTGAGATGTTCCTTAGATGGTATAGTTTCTCTGAAACACGATCATTTTGTGACCGATGACTGATTGGCATTTGAAAGTATTGAAATATCTGTAGGCTCATCTTGTAGTAGTGAACAAATTTGGGGGCATCTTTCTATAGCACTTCACTCAAATGCTGGAGCTCTCCTAATAGATTCCTTTTTGATACTATTCGGCTCACCCAAAACTCTCTTCTTTTTTGTTTCAGCTGTCCCCTTATCAAGTATGAATTTTCGAAAAAAGATACGTCATCAACATCTATGTAAAAAACACTTACAAACTTTTTATTGACTTCTGAACTCATGAACAACTAGTGGATGATTTAACACTTTATATACAAAATGACTGAGTTGTGTCTATTGCAGTTGCTTCCAGTGGACGATACTCAGTCGTATGTAGTCATACTATCTGGGTCATCCCTATTCTGATGGCCAGTAGATAGCATGACTATGCAACCAGTGGATGACCAGCCTTTGTGCTCTCATATATATTTTTTAGTTCATTATACGTTTAGAGAGTAATACAGATGTGGACCCCTTGCTCAAAGTGCCTAGAACGTTGTCAACTATACCCTCCTAACAAGGTTGAAATGATCATCAGGGGTTGCTGTATCTCTTGTGCATCTCTTCCTTGGCATTTCAATTGCCCTTTCTGGGTTATAGAAGTCTTATTGGCATATAGCAACATCATGACTGTAATAACACCTGTTGTGGACAAGAATATATATATCTGCTTTTATAATATTCTTGGGCCTAGAATAAGGCCTAGAAAAATGCTCATTTAGGTTAAGGTTTGCTATGGCTTTAAGACGAAATTAATATAACTGTCTTTTCAGTTAAAACCAAAATGTATCTTGCGTAATTTCGCCGTCTCTGCCGAAATAATGAACCACAAGCAGGTGGCCCTACAAAAACAATTAACCGCAAGCAGGAAGAAGGCCTCATGTCTTCTGCATCCTGTTACAAGAACATTACCAGACATCACAAGGTCACCCAGGATGTAGAGAACATTACTGACTTTGCAGATGACAAAATGATACTTTGACCTTTTGGAAATAGCTGATATTTGATTTTGTTTTAATTAATAAATAAACTGTATGTCCGCAATTTTATGCTGAAGTCAATCAAAATATTAAGTTGACTCCCATCTGCTTACGTATCAACGTGCTATAAAACATATCAAATCTATTAAACAGATTCAGAGGAATCATTGGCTTTGACCAGAGAAGCTACATAGACTTCTTCGTTGTCTGTGTGATTTCTTTATGAGCGCATGTATCTTACCTGATTTCTCCACCGTTTGGAACAGAGACTGGCATCCGAGGAAGGACTATATTGTCCACTTCACATCTGCAATAGCACCTGCAATAGTCCTGCATCGGTGCTCACCATAGGGCAAGCTACTTATGCGACTGCCCATTCTCAATGCTCTCATAAACTTGTTTTAGTTCACTAAATAAATGAAAACAGAAAAACAGTGGGCAGTGGTGAAAATGCATTCAGGGTTATTCAGAGAAAGGTGAAACCAGGAGAACTGGCAGGAGAAGAGAACAATCTAGACAAATGCCGATTTGGAAATTGAGATAAATGGGAGAATTTTTCTGGTATGGCTATTTTGACTTATAATTTTCACTTATCCAGTCATTCTCCTGAGTTTCACCTTTCTTTGAATAGACCTGATTGTGTTTTATTTGTTTTTATATGCTACCATTTAGGCTTGTGCACCGATTTTTTTTTCGGTTCGATTTTTCGGATTTTTAAACTTTTCGATTCGGCTCGTTTCGACCGATTTCTGTTTCGATTCGGTTTGGCTCGACTCGTTTTTCGTGTACATTTTTTCGGAATTTCGACCATTTTTCGTATTTTCGTGTCACTTAGCTCGGTTTTTGTATCGACTTTTCGTATCTCGAAAATTTTCGTTTTTTCCGAAACGTCGGTTCTCGTTTCAAAGGAATAAATTTCGATTTGACACATTTTCAAGTACATTCGAAAATTCCGAAAATATTTCGTTTCGGCTCGGAAAACTTTTCGGATCTGACATTTTCGGATCTAAAAATTTTCGGAAAATCGTCCGCATCTGAAAACACGAATCGGGAAATTTCGTGAAAATTCCAAAATTCCGAAACCCGAAACGCACATCCCTACTACCATTTTCCTGAATAAATTTGGCTGGACGGATTGTGGCCTTTTTATCCTTTCAACGTGCATATTGCCTCTTTTAAGAAACCATAACATCCGTTCAGCAGTGAGGTGCCCTTACTGGACTGAGGAGGAGGAGAGAGAAAGCATATGAAGGTTGTGAGACCCAAGAGTGCCTACATGTGGGATTATTGACGTTGGTATAGTTTGGAGCCAAATGTAAAAAAGCTCTTAAATTAGTGGTTTTCTTAGCTCTGGGCATTTGGGGCTCATCGTACTGGATGTACTGCGCCATGTATCGTCCATCTCTTCTGTTTTAGGACAAACTACCTAAACCTGAGGAGGTCTTCGACTATATCTGGATCAGCATGCGTGAAGACTTTATTTTATTAGTTGCATAAGTAGCTTGCCCTACATTGAGTCATTGCTCATATCTTATAAGGTTTTAGCTCGATGGTTCCATACATTACAAAGAAGAATTTGCCATATGTAATGAATTAACTTTTTCGCTTTATTGATAGGTTTCAATGGAGATTCAATACTGAGTCGTTCATCCTCGTGAAAGTTCACTAGTATGGACAGAAACGTCGGCCTGACTTCATGATACTGATACTACTTGACTTGTAATTAAAGCAGTTTTTTTGCTTTTTCTACTACGGGTCTCCAGAATGGATGTCGATATAAAAGACGTGGTGTAACACTGGAGCACGTAAAGATTTACCAGAGTGAGGGGCCCATGGATTACACACATATAAATACATAATTTGTTTATTTTCCCTATTTTCATTAAATATCCATAGTGTCTAGGGGTATAGAAAAAAAAATATGCATAGAAATGAAATAACTCTGACCCTGGACAAGATAGTTGCAGTATATTGAGTCCTAGAACCTTTATTTCATTCCAGTGCCAGATACTGAATTTTATTGTTGACGTGTCTAAAGTGATAATAGAATTCATTACTAATGGGACTTTTCCGGCTGGAGAAAGACCTGACACTGGTACAAGGTCAAATCCAAGAATGTACCTTTTTTATTATTAAGTAATTACATTATCCATTTCAGAGGATGTCTAGATCCAATTTTCCATTACATGCATGAAGCATTTGGATCCTGTGGTGCCGACTGGTTAGTACATAATTCTTTTGCTCTGACAGCGTCCCTGAGCAGTGTGTTTCCTTGTATAACAGGTTCTATGCCGCTAATAAGCCTCTCGAAGGTGTGATGGCAGGTAATATCTCATTCATTATCCTGACTAGAATTATGACACAGTAAAAGCCGGCAATCATGGCGCTGTCTGTTTACTCGGGGTATCGGTTGACGTTCTTGATGTTTTCTTTGCCTGGTAATTCTTCTGTTGCTTGGGAAAAGACTAAAGATGTTATGGTCTGTTATGATAAACCTGTCGATGTGGAACAGAAACGGGCAAACGTTAAACTTCGTCCCTTTGAGAAGATGGTTGAGAATTCTGAAAAAAACAATGGAAACCAATGTCCATCCGCTGCTTTCCCGATACCTAGCACCTGTTTACCATTATTGGGACTAAAGGTTAGTTGGGTCACAACCCAAGTGAGTCAAAGCCTTTCAAGGGCCTGGAGACTCAGCAACTTAAGAAGCTCTTGATGGGGCTTATCCGTCCCGTGATCTTAGACTTTTAATTAAAAAATCAACACTTGATATTAACAAAATAACTTCGGTGATATGGTACGAAGACTCAGCGGAAACGCTTAGCTCCAAGTCGCTGGTGTCCTGGATTTCCCACGCAATGAAGATGTCAGTTTTGATTTCATATTTGGAGCCTTGCTATTATTAGATATGAGAACAACAGCTGAACCTCATTGATCATTTGAAGGATGGAGGTATTGTCATACGTGTGCCACATCATGGGGTGAAATGTTTCCAAAAATGGAAGCTTGTTTTTCTATTTCATGCATATAGATAAAGTCTTTTTAAAGCTAACTTGGGGCCAGATTAAGATCTTTATGAGCCCAGTGGGCCATTTCTTGGAATTGTGTGAAATGAAAACGTATTTTATTTTTTGTATAAAGGTGCCGATTGATTTTACAGCTGAGTGTATATATCCAGGCAGTAAGGCAACCACAGCTGGGCAGATATGCATATACATCCAAGCAGAAAAGTGTATTTACTGAACAGGATGGTATACGTAACTAGATAGCTAGGTTTATTCAGCTAGGCAGATAGGTATGTTCAGATGGACATGCAATCAGATATGGATATATACAGTCAGATATGGCCTTTCCATCTGCTTATATGCCATTTCAGCATTCCCACATTTCATTTACTATGCAGCATTTCATATAGGATGCCCACATTTAATTTATTATGACCTATTTTATATAGGATGCCCACATTTCATTTACTATGCCCTATTTTATATAGGATGCCCACATTTCATTTACTATGCCCTATTTTATATAGGATGCCAACATTTCATTTATTATGTCTCCTTTTGTTTAGCATGCTCACATTTCATTTATTATGCCCCATTTTATATAGGTTGCCCACATTTCATTAGCATGCTCACATTTAATTTATTATGTTCCATTTCATATAGGATGCATACATTTCATTTATTATGTCTCCTTTTGTTTAGCATGCTCACATTAAATGTATTATGCCCCATTTCATATAGTATGCCCACATTTAATTTATTATGCCTCCTTTTGTTTAGCATGCTCACATTTAATTTATTATGCCTCCTTTTGTTTAGCATGCTCACATTTAATTTATTATGCCCCATTTCATATAGGATGCCCAAATTTAATTTATTATGTCTCCTTTTGTTTAGCATGCTCACATTTAATTTATTATGCCCCATTTCATATAGGATGCCCACATTTCATTTATTATGTCTCCTTTTGTTTAGCATGCTCACATTTAATTTATTATGTCCCATTTCATATAGGATGCCCTCATTTAATTTATTATGTCTACTTTTGTTTAGCACGCTCACATTTAATTTATCATGCCCCATTTCATATAGGATGCCCACATTTCATTGATTATGCCCTATCTCATTTAGCGTCCTCATATTTAAGTTATTATTCCCCATTTCATATAGGGTGCCCATATTTTGTTTATTATATGTTTGTTGTGGGGTTTGTTTGTTATGGAGTTTGTCATACCCCATTTTGTTTAGTATGACCACACCAGCCCCACTCGTTAATCATAAAGACTTCTGTGCATTTTCAGCCAAAACACAAACTTCTCATATGGCTCAACTGTTGTGGCTGCCTACTGTACACTAATGTGTTTCAGAACCATGCAGTTTTTAAGTTTCTGCCATCAGAAACAGTACAAACGTGCACCACAGAAGGGTAATTTAGCACCATGAGAAGAGTTAAAACATGACCGTGGTCCAGGACGTTTGTTTATCTGAACTTTTCATGATGAGCATTCATCTAGCAAAAAATTTGAAAAAGTGATAGTTGAGACGATGGAGAGTTTACAGTGTCTTAATTCAGACTAGCCATATAATTAAACTGCTTCAGAAAAGGACAGATTGAGATAAATTGCCACTTTTATTTTATTTTTTCTTTAAACACTTTCAAACTATGTAATTTAAGAACCAGTGTTTAAAGCTGATGTTTACATGTAAAACGGTGTAGATATTTTTTCCATACAATGATCGGTTTCTAGAATTTCATGCCTTGCTTATGTTTATGTTGCTGTTTATTTTAATTTTCTAGTTGCTCTTGTCATGTAGATGTTTATTTGTTGACCGTTGTTTTTTTTTTACATTGATAAAGCACAGTTTATCTGATTCTGTGATGCTAATGTTTAAGTTATTGTCAATATTATGTGGATGTTCATTCTAGGATACAGAAATCATTTTATCTATGTAGAAAACAAGATTTATTATTCCCCTTTAAAATAAAAAAAATAAACATGTTTAAAATGTTAAAAATATATATATGTTTAAAATATATTTTTCTGTTTTTGTAAAAATATATTTCTGTTAATTGCCAGTTTACGCTTAGACACTAATTTCTGTGGCACTTTTTTGTTTTTACCATAAGTTTGACGTTTGAAACAATGTAAAGGCTTGAGAAAGGCTGAGACAATGCCAAAATGTTGCAGACACTCAATTATATGTACCACGTGTTCAGAAATCTGGAGTGCCTGGGGTCCTTCTTGTATACTCAAGATTGGTTCCTGGATCTCTGGGTGCCCAGGAGTGTTGTGTTTAGAGATCAGCATTTTGTTTCGTTCCGAATACCAATTCAGACAAAATTTACCGATTCGTATTTCGGAAGCACGTTAGAAATAACAAATTGGTTCCGCCCAAAAGGGAACGAAAAAGACTATAACGAATTGATTCCATTTCTACGAATCAATTTGTTTTTTCATTTCAAGGATTCAGCAGCACCACGTCCATGTCCATTGGCCATGGTGCTGAATCTGTTGTATTCAGCACCACAGGACATGGACAGTGCCATGAGCTATCTGGTGCAGTTCGGCGGCAGTAAAATTCCCCATAGACAAGTAATGGTTAATCTATCCAGAGAATGCCGAACAGCCCTGAAATGTCACTGAAATGCCCTGATTTTCGGTGGTCCTTCGACAGGTTTAAACATAGGTTTCAGAATAAAAAAAATTATTTAAATTAAATATTTATTCAACAATTTATTATTTTTATTTGCAGCAAAAAAGCCCTTTTATTTTTTTATTTTTTTTAAAAAAATTGATTGTTTTTCTTTTTTTATGTTTTTGGTGAAGTTTTTGGATTCCTAATTATTTTAAAACATCAAGGCCACATTACAATCTTGGTGCTAATGTTAGCGCTCCCCTGAGTGAGCGCTAACGTTAGCCCTGGTGGTCACCGCATATTACAGTCCAAACGCTAACGGGTTAAGTAGCCCATTACCGTTTGGTAACTTGTGCTTTTCAGCGCGAGGTTACTGTACTTTGCGCTCCCTATACTTAACATGGGGAGCGCAAAGTGTTAATCAGCATTAGGATTACAAAGTCCTAACGCTGATTAACACTGGCTGCGGTTAGCAAATAGTTAACCACAGCCTGGACCTGGTGCTAACGGATTCCGCTGGTGCAGAATCCGTTAGCACCAGCCAAAAAAAATAAAAAAATTGTCAGATACTCACCTCTCGGTCCTGTGGCGAGGACCGTGGCTCCGTCCGCCTCCTCTGTTGCCGGAAACCCCAGTCTCTCCCTGCAGATCATTACGCCGACCTGCCGTATCTTGCGAGGCGAGATCTGGCAGGTGGAAACTCAATGGAGTCATATGGACTCCATCGAAGTGGATCCTCGGGGCGGCGCTTAGGCTAGGGTCAGATGAGCGCATTTTGTACAGACTGTGCGTCCGTGCAGTACGGACGTACTTACTGACTGACAACAAAGTAGTGGCCAAACAGTCCGTTTTTTTCACTGACGTATTTTTTGACTGATGTAGCAGGGAAAATAAATTACAATGAAAAAACATTCTGTCCGTCAAAAATGCTGGACGTATAAATGCAGTCCATCTGACCTCGTTTCATCACTCACATACAAAGCTACACGGACGTTGCGGACGTGGCGCACTCCGCACGTCCGTTCTAGCAGTATAAGGATAGGGTCAGATGAGCGCATTTTGTACGGACTGTGCGTCCATGCAGTACAGACGTACTTTCTGACTGACGACAAGGTAGTGGCCACACAGTCCGTTTTTTTCACTGACGGATTTTTTGACTGATGTAGCAGGGAAAATAAATTACAATGAAAAAACATTCTGTCCGTCAAAAATGCTGGACGTATAAATGCAGTCCGTCTGACCTTGTTGCATCACTCACACACAAAGCTATGCGGACGTTGTGGACGTGGCGCACTCTGCGCGTCCGTTCTAGCAGTATTACGTTCTTGCCTAACCTGCGTCCGTTTGCAGCGTCCGTCAGCCCCCGCACTTCTGTGCGGACGTACTTCGTGTGTGGGGCTCCATTTAACACAATTGTATGCTATCACGGACGTACTTAAGTGCGGCAACACGGACGTTAACACTGCGCTCGTCTGACCCCAGCCTTACGTTCTTGCCTAACCTGCGTCCGTTTGCTGCGTCCGCCATGCATCCGCACTTCCGTGCGGACGTACTTCGTGTGTGGTGCTCCATTGGTCCGAATGCTATGCTGCCACGGACGTACAAATGTGCGGCAACACGGATGTGATAGCTGCGCTCGTCTGACCCCAGCCTTAGCACTGCCTCGTGCATCCCGGGGCGAGCGCCCAGTAACAATGCAGGCAGCTTTTTAAGCGCCTGCATTGCAACCTCCCGTTAAAATGGGGGCGCTAGGGAGAAAACTGCGGGCACAGTTTTTTCTCCCTAGCGCCCCTGTTTTAACGGGAGGATTGTAATTTAGCCCCAAGGCTTTTTTTCTTTGGTGAACACAGCTTTTTTTTTTTCCTTCAGTCTGGCTGTGTTCGGCGGGTGCTCTTGTTGCTGAAACCTATTCAGCACCAAGGACAGCAGCACCGCATGACTCTGGAGATCTGCGATGCTGCTTTCCTTGCTGCTGAATAGGTTTCTGCACCAAAGGACAGGAGAGTCTTTTGATCTGGAGCCCCGAGGATCTGCTGTCCTTGGTGCTGAAATATATTTCTGCACTAAGGACAGGGGGAATATGTTGTTTTTTTTTACTCTACTCGAATTAATCCATTTCACATTCAAAATAAAGAATAAAAACAAAATAACTCATAAAACCGAAATAACGAATCGATCCAAAATACGAATGACTAATCTCCTGAAATAATGAATGGAGCTGAAATGCGCATTACTAATCTCCCGAAATAACAAATCAATCCAAAATCCGAAAGACTAATCTCCAAAAATAATGAATCGATTCAAAATACAAATTTCTAATCTCCCGAAATAACGAATGGATCTGAAATACAAATCACGGTAACATAACAAGCGCACCAAAACAAACTAAAAAAACATAACAGATCTATCTAAAACAAAATTCAATTTTTCGTTGAGCACATGTCTGCTTGTTTTCTTGTTTGTGTATTTTGTCTATAACTAACTACCTCTTGTTAAATTATAAATCTAGGGAAAAATTACTTCTTGTTTTAATTCTATATTATTATTTTATTATTTAATGCCTCGTTTTCAATCATACCATACCTTGGTTTCAAACCTGATGATGCCTGATAATATTAAAGGGACACTCTAAAAAGCTAAAGTGGTTTGGGTGCATAAAGTGGTCAGGCTGCGTGGAGTGCTGCTCTATCCCACCCACCCCACCAGCCCCCATTGGGCTGGTAAAGCTATGAAGTAGAAGACTTCCTCTACCCATCCAGGTGGTCCTTTGCAGATGAGATTTTGAACATCCGGCCTGCTGGGGACCAGCTCGATGACTGATGAGGTCAGCATACTTTTTACGTCTAGTCCTATACTCCTCCTGGACTGGCAAAATGGGTCCGTGGAGCAGCCAATTTTGGCCAGGACCAAATTAGAGTGAAGGAATTCCCCCACGGCTGAATTCTGAACAGTCAGTTGTTTGGTTGTTACAGGGGCGGATCCGGACACAGGTTTCGGGGGGGGGGGCATTCTACCAGTTTTAGCAAAGAGCTGGTGTTGGGTTCGCAGTGACAGGCGGATATATTTGCCACCAGCTCACATGGATATATATATTGCCCCCAGCTCACATGGATATATATTTGCCCCCGGCTCACATGGATATATTGCCCCAGCTCACATGGATAAATATATTTGCCCCAGCTCACATGGATATATATATATTTGCCCCCAGCTCACATGGAGATATATATATTTGCCCCCAGCTTACATGGATATATTTGCCCCAGCTCATATGGATATTTATATTGCCCCCAGGCAGCTCACGTGGGTATATTTGCCCCAGCTCACATGGGTATATTTGCCCCCAGCTCACATGGGTATATTTGCCCCAGCTCACATGGATATATTGATTTGCCCCAGCTCACATGGATATATTGCCCCAGCTCACATGGATATATTGATTTGCCCCAAGCTCACACATGGATATATTGCCCCAGCTCACACATGGATATATTGCCCCCAGCTCACACATGGATATATTGCCCCCAGGTCACACATGGGTATATTGTCCCCAGCTCACATGGATATATTGCCCCAGCTCACAATGATATATTGATTTAACCCCAGCTCACATGGATATATTGCACCCCAGCTCACACATGGATATATTTGCCCCCAGCTCTCGGATGAGGTCACAGTGATGATCAGGTGGCTGGCATTGCAGGGCAGGCACAATCACTGTCTGTCTCGTCTCGAGTGTGAGTGGCGTGCACACGCAGCAGCCACACACTCACTGACTGGCTGCACTATGTGCAGAGAGTGAGAAAGTGTGTAGCCTCCTGCTATTTCCTGTCCATGTGACACTCCTGCCCGGCGCAGGCGCACTGTGTCACCACCAGTCCAGCGCCTGGCAATGAAAGTAACACGTGATGGCTGCCTCCTCGCTGCTCGCACTGAGTGCGACTGCGCTGCGGCAGGCTTGGCCCAGCATGAGCAGCGGCGGCGTTTCAAACTCTTCAGCTGAGCAGCCCGACCGAGTTACTTTCTCAAAGCAGTCACCGAGAGAGATGAGATCGTCAGGCAGTGCGCGCCGCGGGCCGTGGCGCGTGCTACTTCAGTTTGGACGGCAGGCAGTAATAATTTTCTCGGAATCTTGGGGGGGCAATTGCCCCCCTAGATCCGCCCCATGGTTGTTATTGTGTGAGCAGCGCATGTTCACACGCAAAAGACTCCAGTGACTTCTACATTTGGAAGCACTGGAGTGAAAGGAGAGCCCACTGCCGCTGGACATAAGTTGAATTTTTAACTTTAACTATAAGAGATATTAAGGAAATAATTGTGCAGATGCTGTCAGCACCATCTGCACAATTATTTAAGGGGAAAAAAAAGTTGGTGATTTTTTTCATAGAGTGTTCCTTTAATAAAATATCAATATGCTGTATTTGGAATAAAATGAGAAACTGGAAGAGTTATAAAAACTACATTGTTTCATCTGATACATCCAGGGCAAGCTATTCTTTTGAAACTTGCCACAGGGTACATGGATACCGTTGGGAGTATTTGTCACCATTTGATTTCACCACAATTTAATTTAATAAGACCCATTCACAGAAGCCATTTTCATACTTCGATTCGCAAACGGATCTACTAATTTAGTTTGTTTCCCAGTTGACCACTGATCAATGTGATTTATATAAGAAGCATGGGATTTAACATAGACCAGAAGAAAATTGCATGAAATAAAAGTTATCGAATGTCTTATAGACCTGTATAAATTGTCCTGCTATCCAGAGTTCACAAATAAAAATGCTGTGAAACAACCTTTGCTTCTGGGACAATTATTAAACCTTAAGGGAAACGGCTCTTTCTTATATATATATAAAAAAAATAATCAAGAAATACTTCTTTTCATCTAAATCGTTATAATTCTATCCTGCCATCCTTGGGAAGGTCACGCTGATGAGAGCCAGAAGCGAAGCCGAGAAGAAGCCAATATGTCTGAGATCATTTTGATATTTACAAGATAGTAGTGTATTCTGTGAATGACAAATAGTTTATATTCAACCCAGCGGACAAGAAAGAGAGCGAGTGAGACAAAGAGAAGCAAGGAATCAAAGAAAATTCCAGTCGCCCAGTGAGAAATCGGTTGTAAAATTCTCTTTGAATCCCTATGGGACTTTTTTCTTTCTCCTGTGAGAAAGAGGAGCTTGGTATCACTCAATGAGTGACCTGGATCAACAATGGTCCTCATCACGGTGAGAAGAATATTATTTTTACTATTATTATTATAAAAACGTTGTCAGAAAATGTTGTACCGGCTGGATGAAGTAGCGGTAACGGTAACATCACTGCTCTATAACCATGGAGACCCAGGTTCGAATCCCAGCCAGAGCACCTCTCCAGTAACTGTCCTTGGGCAAGACACCTATTGGTAAATACTTACCTACCACACAATATGGACATGAAGTTGCACTGTAGGGGAAAATTCACTGTTCGGTGCAATTTTGTGGCCAGTTTGGCTCTCTTTGAATAACCCCGTTAGAGCTTTTGCTAAGGTTAGGGTTAGAATTTAAGGATAATGATAGGGTTAGGATTAGAAATCAGGGTTAGGGATAGAAATTAGGGCTAAAGTTAAATCTAGGGTTAGATTACTGTTTGTGTTTGTTTTAGGGTAAGGTTACTGTTTGTATTTGTTGTCGGTTAGGTTACTGTATATGCTTGTTTTAGGATTTAGGTTACTGTATGTGCTTGTTTTAGGGTTAGGTTACTGTTTGTGCTTGATTTAGGGTTAGATTACTGTTTGTGCCTGTTTTAGGGTTAGATTACTGTTTGTGCCTGTTTTAGGGTTAGATTACTGTATGTGCTTGTTTTAGGGTTAGGTTACTGTTTGTGCTTGTATTAGGGTTAGATTATTGTATGTGCTAGTTTTAGAGTTAGGTTACTGGTTGTGTTTGTTTTAGGATTAGGTTACTGTTTGTGCTTATTTTAGGGTTAGGTTACTGTTTGTGTTTGCTTAGGGTTAGGTTACATTTAGGGCAGTGGTGTATTTAGGTTTGGTGCTGCACTAGGCCTGACTAAACTCGTGCACCCCCTAATTTAAATTTGAGACACCCCCTCCTGTCAAGGGCACACCTCTTCCTGGTTAATCCCCACCCTTCCTCTTTAAGCTCCACCTTTTCCTCTTAGAGCTCCGCCTTTTCCTCTCTTTATATTAATAGTGGATACCAAGTGCCTACTTGTATATTTTGTATACCATTTCAAATGTATCTATTGAGATAAATAAAATTATGAAATGTTTAAATTCAAGCATTTTTACAAAGAACAGCCACGCATGTCAAGTATACTGGATCACAGCCGCTCTAATTGGTTGAACAATAAAATCCACAGAAACGTGCACTGCATATGAACGTATCACAGAGCTGCACAGCAATAAAACTCACAGTAATGTGCAGTGTATATGAGTGTATCCCAGAGCTCCAGGGCAATAAAACTCACAGTACTATGCAGTGTGTATCACAGAACCCACAGCAATAAAACTCCCAGCAATGCAATGTTTGGTGTGTGTCAGCGTATCAGAATCCACAGCAATAAAAATTCCAGCAATGCAATGTGCAGTGTGTATGAGTGTATAAGAATCCACAGCAATAAAACTCCCAGTAATGCAATGTGCGGGTCAGCGTATCAGAATCCACAGCAATAAAACTCCCAGCAATGCAATGTGCGGTGTGTATGAGTGCATCAGAATCCACTGCAATAAAACTCCCAGCAATGCAATGTGTGGTGTGTGTCAGCGTATCAGAATCCACAGCAATAAAACTCCCAGCAATGCAATGTGTGGTGTGTATGAGTGCATCAGAATCCACTGCAATAAAACTCCCAGCAAACCGAGTGTATATGAGCACACAGCAATTATTTATTCTACATTTACCGGCCTCTGTTGCGGTAGGGACTGTGTACAGACTCAGCAGGAGGTCCCTCCAGGCCACGTTAGGATCACGGCAGTGCCTGTGCGTGGAGCCATCTTGTCAGCAGTGAGATGCCACTGCCAGAGGGTGCACCGTGGCTTTGATTCCCTTCCCCGTGGGTGTTCAGTCCAGAATAGAGTGACAGTCCATGTTAACGAAAGGGCGGGCAGCTGCGTGCATGCGTGTCACGTGGTTCAGCCAGTCAGGTGGTACTGAGACTCAGTACCACCTGACTGGCCGGACCGAGTGTGACCTGCACGCAAGCAGCCTCACCAGGAGCCAGGCAGCTCAATGACAAATTTCTATCACTGCAGTGCTGGTTAAGGAAAGGTCCACTTTAAACAGCAGTAAGCAGACAGGGCTTCATATTCTGCTGATAACCCCCCCCCCTCTTTACATGCCGTTTACTGTCATCTTCTCTCTCTGGACATAAATCACATCCCCCTCTCCTAGAGTTGCTGTGGGGCAGGGGAGGAGCTATGGAGGGAGGAGAGGGGGATTTTTATTCTATTCGAATTCGGCAAACGCCATGCTCCGCTGCTCGTTGTTTGAGAACACAGCTCAAAGCTGACACACAGTGACAGTGGCACCTCCTAGTACCCCCTAATGACACCCCAATAATCACTGGTACCTGGGGCGGCCCGCCCTCCGCCACTCCTCTAAGTACACCACTGCTCTGGTGATATGCTCACACACAAGTTTGGCGAACTGCCAGCAAGTACGGTGCTGTTTGAAGGCAGTGCAAATCCCCATAGAGAAGTAATGGTTAATCTATTCAGAGAACACCAAACAGCAGAGAAATGTCAGTGAAATGCCCTGATGTTCGGTAGTTTCAATCAGCAGGTTTATTCAGGCGAACCCCATAGGTTTCAATGTTAAAAATATTCCCGTTTTTTATGCAATATCTAATAAACCATTTATTATTTTAATCTGCAGTAAAAAGTCATTTTTTTTTGTACCTTTTAGTGATTTTTCAGAATTTTTTGGGCTAAATTCCCCCCCCTTTTTTTTAATAGCGGTTCTTCTTTTTCTGTAACAGAACTTTTTATTATCAATCATAGGATCTTATATGTAAATTCCAGACATTTTCGTTCAGTAGTTCTTTTGAAAAGAGCAGGTTTGCGGTGGCAGCATACAGCGGCCGACTCCATGCACTTTGGGGACCCTGTGGGCCGCCCCCTGGAAAGTGCCACCCTAGGCCTGGGCCTTGTTGGCCTACGCCAAAATACACCAGTGATTTAGGGTTAGGGGTAACCTAACCCTAGACCCTAACATTTTGGTCCATTTTTAGTTAAATTACTGTCTGTACTTGTTTAGGGTTAGGCTACTGTTTGTGCTTGTTTTAGGGTTAGATTACTGTTTGTGCTTGTTTTAGGGTTATGTTACTGTTTGTGCTTTGTTTTAGGGTTAGGTTACTGTTTGTGCTTGTTTTAGGGTTAGGTTACTGTTCGTGTTTGTTTTAGGATTAGATTACTGTTTGTGCTTGTTTTAGGGTTATGTTACTGTTTGTGTTTGCTTAGAGCTAGGTTACATTTAGGGTTAGGGGTAAACCTAACCCTAGACCCTAACATTTTGCTCCATTTTTTTCCTCAATGTTAGACAACATATTCTGTCCTTTCTTTTGACATGAGCACCGAATTGGAGCACCTTTTTAAAGACGCAGCGATTTTGTCATGCATTACGAGTTGATGCGACTCTTTTAGGCATCAGATCTAAAGTACACTTTGAAGAACATACCAGCATTTACCAGGACCATGCTGCTGGTTGCCGAAGGGGCCCCCATAACACTTCAAGCTTCAGGGCCCCAAAAATGGAGGATGGCCACCGCTGCTGGGAATCAGCTTTCCAAAATCTTGTGTGTACTGAGCTTTTTGAGGGGGATCAGCAACAGTTAATGTGGGTATGTACAAGAAGAAATGCCACTGAAACCGAAGCGACAGCTGCGCTTTAATTTTTTTTTCAGTATAAATCAAGTAGTACATTATTGTACTGCAAAGCATTTGCAGGGAAGAATGAGCAGCGAAATGAACGTCTATTGACTGGCAGGCAGATAAACAAAAGGTTAATCCACTTAATCAAAATAGCAAGAATCAGAATAGCTGATTAGGGATTTGGGCTCTGGGGGCTCGCTTGATACAATGTAATTTTATGGGTCAGCAAGCAGCATAAACATGGTTTTAATTGCCCATCATTTGTTTTATTATAATGGAAGGAACATACACTGAGGTGTCACAGTTGCTCGGAAGGTAAATACTGTTAAGCATAAAATATAAGATTTATTCTCTGATAAAAAAAAACAAGTATGTTTGTGGGGGGGGGGTGTGCTTAGATACCTGCATTGTGAATGTCACTTGGAGTATAAATTCCTGGGTGTGAATCCTACTTCTCTGTGAATAATAATAATAATAATAATAATGTTAAAATATAATAAATAATAATAAACTCTTACACCTGTTGTAATAAACTGAGCTTCTATTAAAGGTAAATATACCATTAGGATTCACACACCTACTATGAGTGATTCAGATAATTACCTAAGCATGCAACCTATAGCTTTAATATATACTGTATATATATACCCCCTATCTGTTAAATAAACCATCTAGTATGTCATGGCGTTGATTGGAGGGTTCTGTGTGAAAGCAGATCAAGGATGCAAAAAAATAGGAAATTGCAGTTGTCATTTGCATGTCTTACCCAGAGTTCTGTGCTGCATATGGGGAATATAGCACATGAGCTCTGTGATGCTGTACTTTGAATTGCTGGGATGTGTAAATGACCTCTGCAATAATAAACTTTATAATTTGCAGTGTGGAGGCTTTTAATCTCATTTTTTGCCCTCCACCACAAGCTAAATATATATATATATATATAATTTTTTGTCTAATTATTAAGACCAGCATAATCTAGCCCATAGCTACATGACATATAGATTATAACAGCAAACCAAATCTCCCGCAGCTGGAGGCAGTGCAGCAAGAACAATTCGCAGAGGTAGAAAAGTGGATTGCAGATAACAAACTTTTTCTAAATACTGACAAAACTGTTACAATGCTCTTTGAAACAGAACCTAAACTACATAAATTTCAAACTCCCCATCTATGCGTCAGGAGAAAATCAAATAGCACGCTGACCATAGTCACTTCTCTCAAATATCTAGGTATGTAGTTAGACCTCTATATATCTATCCTTTGGCCCTCACATCGAAAAACTCTCATCTAAATTTTACCCCAAACTAGGTGCCCTGTACAGAAACAAATCCTGCCTGAGCCCCGCGGTAAGAAATCAGACAGCAAATGCTTATTCCGGTCATTGAATATGGAGTGTATGCAGCGTCCCCGCAAACGCACCTTCATAAACTTACTACATTGTATAACTCATTCTGCCGCTTTGTGCCACAATGTAACTACATGACCCACCATTGTGACTTGTTAAAAGATCTAAACTTGCCGTCGCTGGACTCTAGACACACCCATAACCTTTCCAACCTGGTGTTTAAGAGCTTTTCTGGGAAGCTGCCACCCTACCTGAAAAGTCTGCTTTCGCCATCAGTTCCCTCATCCTATAACCCCCGATCCAGGACCTGCACCTTACTCAAATACTAAATCTGTGACACAGTTTAAAATTTGATTAATTGGGGTTTTATTTAGTGATCCAAAATTCGAATTGATATCAACTATCGAAATGATATATGAAATTCAAATCGATACGAAATTGATACGAAAAACAAAACGAAATACGAAATTAGTTACGAAATTCTGAAAACGAAATTATTTAAAAACGTAATGAAACAAAGCTAAACAAAACAAATTTTTCAGCCATGCACATCTCTATAAAATACTTTATAAATAAATACATAAAATAAATATATTATAGTTTACGATCAGTCTGGCGTATATATTTTCCATGGTTAAAACTATTGAGTAATATATTTAAGAGCAGATCTAGACCAGTTGATTTATATATTTTTTTCAACAAAGGGCCCTATTCCCATCTAGCCAATAATATGAAGCCACTGAAGGATGAAGTCGGCACGAGCTGATAACCCTTAAGTGGTACCAGTTACAGGCAAGCCACCTTGTTAGCAACGTAATGCTGCAGCTGCTAATCGTGCCAGCAAAGGCGATGTGTGCCACCGTCAATGACATCTCGTAGAGTTCTTAGGCATTCATGGAGGCAAGCAGGGTTTTCGAGGACCACCTCTAATTTCTAGATTAATCCTAATTTCCCCAGTCTTTTTATATAATAATTTACGGAATAATTTCATTTTTTTCAGTTGTTTCATTATAAAACATATTTTTTTAAATTTCTATTTGCATTTATAAGATAATCTGTATTGCCGTGTCAGAATAACAGCATAAAGCCCTTATCTACACGTTCAAATACATTTTCAATCATATTTAAATGAAGTGTAACCAGTGTTCCTCGTCCGTCTTCTGAGTGTGAAACATGCTTCACTGATTACCATATTGTTTTCTGCACCTCATTCTGGAACGGCAGGTTCCCGAATAGGACACCAGTGTGCCAAAGCAAGTGGTTCAAAATCACTGCCCTGCAGTGACCTCTTAGCTCAAACCAGATACAATGTAATGGAATGGCTCATGAATGATCTATCACAGTAGCTCCCATCCCTGGTCCTCAGGTCCCTTAACAGGCCAGGTTTGCCAGATATCTGAAGCACAGCACAGGTGACATGATTTGCTGCTCAGTGATTGCAGGATTCAGTCTGCATTACCCCAAGGTAATCCTTAAAATCTATCATGTTAGGAGAATTTAAGGACAACAGGACAAGACGTGTTGACAACAGACAGAGAAGATCTTTGGATAATGGCAACTTAGATTCTGAAAGACAACCCGTAATGCTCTGAAATCCTTTGACTAGCAGTTGAATGATTGTCGCCCACCATTGTTTTTAGAGGTGCTTTTCTGGGATCCTCTTGTTGACTTGATGGCAAGATAAATGCCCAAGAAAAATAGGGACTCTATGGACTCAAATATGTGCTGACAAGCTCGGTTTGTCTGAATATCCCTCTAGATGCATTTTTTTCCAGATCAGCATACCACATTCTTGACTAATTCCTCTACTCATGTCACATGCCACAGAGTGGAACCTTAGCTGCAGGTTAACAGACTGTAATCACTGGTGACCGGGTTGATGATGATATACCACAGTTCAGTCTACCAATGACTGTAGCACCATGCATTTTAGTCTGAGTTCAAGGCACAATATTAGGGTAATCCATAGGCAAATTCTAATAGGCAAAGTTTTGTGTGTGCCAGCGTCGCGGCCGCATCTCAAGGCCGGCCAGGGTACATGCTTGCGCGATTCAATCTTAGAAACCTGTACAGACAGCCTACTGACCTTGTATTTCTCCAATACGAGGAGCACACTTGAATCCTGCTGCATCGGTGAAGAAATGCGGTAGGTGACATAGGGCCGTCAATATGTTGCTCCCGAGAAATGTGACACCTCACCACATTATTATGAGTTTCATAGATTGCTTTACTACCACGATCTTCACCTTTTCTGATACAAATGCTAGAATTAGAAAAGCTTTCCTCTGATAAGATGGTAACTGGTAACGTCTCATTTTCTTTTCCACCCCAACTCTTCTAGACTGTAAGTTCCTGTGAGTAGGGCCCTCTACACTGCTTGTTACTGATTCCCAATTTTGTTTTAAAAAATAATAAGTTTTTTTTAGTTAAAAATAAACATATACAAAGCAAACAAAGGGCACAGCACGAGTTATATCATAACATAATATGGAACAGTAGTGCAAGTCCAGAGACGGCCAATGAGTGTACGTCTAAGAATGTGGACATAGCCGAAGTACGACATCCAGGCCAAGCTCCGTAGCAACAAACCACAGCAAAGTTTCAAAAAATAAGATAGAAAGACTGGGGCATGGGGAGGGGGAAACAGCAATGAAACAGGGCCAGCAAAATTGCAATCGAAATGTGACCATGCCGAGTGGAGATGTCAGGGGAGTTGAGGGGGGGCATATCCGTGATCGAGCATGCAGGTCAAGCAGGATGTTTTGACAGAAATTCCCCCACCAGAACCAGGTTCTGTGATAAGTATCAAACTGATCCTCCAAAGAGAAATGCAGTTCCTCCAGACATCGTACCTGTTCCACCATATCTATCCAATCAAAGACAGAGGTTGGTGAAGTCTGCCTCCAGTATACAGGGATTAAGGCTTTAGCTGCATTCAATAAATTAATTAATAAGGACTTCTGATAGGCGGTGACAGAAAAAGGGACTGCATGAAACAACGCCACAGCGGGGGACATCAGCAAGGAAAGGCCAGTAATATCTTGGATACAGCTGAATATCGCCTCCCAATATGTGGCGATGACCGGGCAGTCGCACCAGATATGAAGGAATGTGCTGGTAGCTGCCTGACGGGTACCGGACAAAATCCCTACAGCCAGGTTCCCTAATGTCAACATCCCAACGGCCAACTTCCAGACAGAATAAGTGTCTGACATCCCAACTTCCCTACACGACCAACTTCCAGACATCCATAATCCCAGCGGTTAACCCTAATACTAACAGGTTAGGACTAGGTTTAGGGGGGTTAGGGTTATGTTTAGGGGTTATGGGTAAGTTTTAGGGGGGTTGGGGCTAGGTTTAGGGGAGGGTTAGGGCTAGGGCTAGGTTTAGGGGGTATGGGCTGGGGGTTAGGGTTAGGGCTAGATTTAGGGGGGTTTGGGTTAGGGCTAGGTTTGGGGGTTAGGGCTAGGTTTAGGGGTTAGGGTTAGGGCTAGGTTTAGGGGGTTAGGGTTAGGGCTAGGTTTAGGGGTGTTAGGGCTAGGTTTAGGGGGTTAGGGCTAGGTTTAGGGGGGTTAAGTTTAGGGAGTTAGGGAGTAGGGTTAGTGTGAGCCACTGGGATTTTGGATGTCTGGAAGTTGGCTGTCAGGGGAGTTGTCTGTGTATGGAAGTTGGCCGTGTAGGGAAGTTGGCCATCAGGGGAGTTGTCTGTGTAGGGAAGTTGGTCGTTAGGGAGTTGTCTGTGTAGGGAAGTTGGCCATCAGGGGAGTTGTCTGTGTAGGGAAGTTGGTCGTTAGGGAGTTGTCTGTGTAGGGAAGTTGGCCGTCGGGATTTTGGCATTAGGGAACCTGGTTGTAGGGATTTCGACCCAAACAACTGCCTGACATCTCCAACATATGGGGCGGGGACCGAAGGGTAGAATTTATGTAGCATGGTGGGGATTGCATACCACCTGCTAAGTACTTTGAAATTAGACTCATGCACCGAAAGATCTCTAGAGGAATGGATGGTCAACTGAAAAACTTTGCTGATTCCCAATTTTGTAATTTTCTAGATTATTTCACCATACCTCTTAGCAGAGTTCTTTGAAAACCTGTTAGCACTTTAAAAAGAATATTAATAATAATAATTATACGTGTCAGGGTCAGCGCGGCTATTCATACAGGGACACGTCTGATTCAGGAGTATTAGCTGACTTTTCCTGTGTAATTAGCCAAGTCGACGATGACAAATACAACTCACCGATTGTAGCCCAGTTGCGCATGTCAACGCCTCCTCAGTGCTAAGTGACTGTAGCCCTTCGCGTTACCATTCTTTGAGGAGAACATGTGGCATTAAGCACTCCATTTAAGTTTTATGCTACAAAACAGTTTCTTGACACATGTTCAGGCTTTGAAGTGACAACTTGATTTACTACTCGAAACATATTTCGAAACTGTTTTCGAAACACGTCAACACAACATATGGCGACCATTTTTTTTCTCTTGCTCTCTTTCCGTTAGTACGAAGCCTGTTTTGGTGACCCAGTCCAATTTAGTGGTCAGGGAAAGGGTTTTTGCTGATGCTCAGTCCCATAAACACAAACAACAGATGTTTAGTTTTTTCTCTAAGAAGAAGCTGATCCCAAAGCTAGTTTTATTGGCCGTGTATTGACTGCAGCTTGAAGCTTTCAACCTCGTGAGCTCAAAAACATTCACGAAAAGACAAATACTGATAACTCTCAGCTGACGAGCAAAGATAGGTCGCTGTAAGAGCATCACTGGATTTGTTTACCTAAAGAGATATCTTGGAAGGAATCAATAGACGCTCCTGTGACTGAATTCAGTTAGAGGACTGACTGTAACCACCCACATTTTCTTTTTCAGATATCAATATATCTCCATTATTGTGCTTCACTTGCGCCTGTCTAGGTCTATCAGCGCTGTGGAGATAGCTACAAACGTTCTGCTGTCTTAGTTCGATAGCTTTTAATGAATTTAGAAGTCAAGTAACATTTCGTCTTCTTTCTTCTCTAACAAGGATAGTCTAAGAAGAGGTTTTAAAGGAAACCAAGGCAATTTTGGAGCATCTTCACAGTTATCGTTGATAATTGCTTGTGTTCATGCTCAACGGGGTCTTCTGTAATAATTCATAACATGGACATTTTTAAATTCCTGCTTTACTACTTTTGATATTGTACACATGTACACATGTACGCAGACGACACTGTAATCTGTACCAGCAAACCAAATCTCCCGCAGCTGGAGGCCGTGCTGCAAGAACAATTCACCGAGGTAGAAAAGTGGATCAAACACAACAAACTTTTTTTAAATACTGACAAAACGGTAACGATGCTCTTTGGAACAGCACCTAAACTACATAAATTGCAAAATCCCCACCTATGTGTCAGGACAAAATCAAATGGCACGCTGACCACAGTCACTGCTCTCAAATATCTAGGTATGTGGTTAGACCCAAAATTGTCCTTTGGCCCCACATCGAAAAACTCTCATCTAAACTGATAGCTGGAAAATTCTGCCTCAGCTTGATGTGTGTCCGTAATCTTCTATTCTCTAACTGAACTATCTCTCCGTAACAAAATAACTTGTGGTCGACCAGTAAGAAGGAAGTAGCTGGAAATAATGACAACACACACACAGGGTTATTCAAAGAGATTCGAAAAGTTACCGCACGTTCGGTGACTTTTTGTTCTCTTCAATTCGGTTCGTGTTGCCGATCCCATTTCGGTGACCCTGCGGTGTATTCAGCAAGCACCACAGGGTCCCCGAATTGCAGGGAAAAGCTGCCGCAAACCCTCAAAAACTCACCGTAAAACCCAGCGAATGCACGCCGAAAACCCTCAAAAACATCTGGATTAACCTGCCGAAAACCACGGAAAAACCCGAGCAGGAGCTGATCACACACAGCGCAGCCGCCGGAAAAAGCCGACACTGCAGACAGAGTGAAGTGAATAAATTAGAAAAACAGTTTGCATGAATGATTGAAAAGTGAAACGCTGTTTGCAAAGAAACTACAGAGCAAAAATGTCTGAAATTTGCATAAGAGGTCCAGGGAATGATAATAGAAAGGGCTGTTACAGAAAAAATAAGTAAACGTAAAAAAAAAAAAATCGGACTTTTAAAAAAAAAAATATTCCGAAAAATGCTTAAAATATCCTAAAAAATCTATAAATAAAGAGACTCTTTACTGCAGAACTTTATAATGAACGGTTTATTAGATATTTAATTAAAACGGGAATATTTTTAACATTGAAGCCTATGGGCTTCTGAATAAACTTGCCGAATTAAACCACCGAATGGCAGGGCATTAGGGGAACCTTTCACTGCTGGTTTGTGTTCTCTGAATAGCCGAAGCAGTGCTTTTTTCATGGGGATTTCTCTGCTCTCGAACAGGCACCGAACAGGCACCGTATGTGCAGGCAATTCGCCAGGATTTGTCGAATTGCCTGCTCTCTGGATAGCCAAATGGCCAAGAAGGGTAACCGAACGCTGATTTTCAGCGTTCCGTTACCTTTCTCAAGCAATTCGGATCTCTTTGAATTACCCTGATAGTTTTCCTTTGCTTCGCTCTCCATTGTATGTTTGGTTACATGTGCTTATATACGTTACACAACGTTTCAATATCCTGTCAGAGAGAAGTAACACCTACTAAAATGCATACAGCATATTAAAAGTTAAAATACAGATTAATAAAAAGATAAAACATTTCTGCAGTTTCATAACTTTTCCTAATGTTTCATTCTTTAACAGGAATTAACATCTGTTTCCTACTGGACATGTTGCTCCTTTTCTAGCCTCCGCCCTTATCTTGGGTGTGCTTTAATACATTTACACATGGCTGCAGATTTTAAGGCAAGATCCATTTCTAAACTGTCAGCTTGGTCATAGAATGCTAATTAGAGCAAAGTTCACTGAAGGCATAAGCATAAAATCATGTCGTATATTTTCATAGCTGCCTGATCGTGATAGGTAAATCCCATCATAAACAAAACCCCAAACTAGGTGCCCTGTACAGAAACAAATCCTGCCTGAGCCCGCAGTAAGAAAGCAGATTGTACAACAAATGCTTATGCCGGCTATTGATTACGGAGATGTAGTGTATGCAGCCGCCCCGCAAACACACCTTCATAAACTTACTACATTGTATAACTCATTCTGCCGCTTTGTGCTACAATGTAACTACATGACCCACCATTGTGACATGTTAAAAGAGCTAAACTGGCCGTCGCTGGGGTCTAAACGCATCCTTCACCTTTCCAACCTGGTGTCTAAGAGCATTTCTGGGAAGCTGCCACCCTACCTGAATAGACTGCTTCATCCAGCAGCTCCCTCATCCTATAACCTCCGATCCAGGACCAGCACCTTACTTGCAATACCACAATACAAAAAAACAGTGGCTTGGTCCTCATTTTCCTACAGAGCACCGCAGTTATGGAATAACCTCCCAGACGCTATCAAATCTTCCCCCAGTCTAAAGTCACTCAAGAGCTCCTATTAACATACCTCAATACAGAATGCACCTGTAAACATGTAACATAATGACTATATTTCCTACATATTTATTTTCTGTTAATCTGTGTATTTGTGTGTTGTTTTTTTTTAATATCTTGCATTTATTACTTTGTATTTCTGTAACAACTGTAACATTTTAATGCGCTTCAACCCAGGACGTACTTGAAAACGAGAGAAATCTCAATGTATCCTTCCTGGTAAAATCCTTTATAAATAAATAAATATTGACTTTACAAAGCATTCACTGATACATAAATACGTCTCACAAAGATGGAAATGTGATTGCTTGTCGGCCACCCAAGTCCAGAAGAGTTCATTGGCTTTCCTGTGTCCTCTCACTCTAAAGCTTGGATCTCAAATGCAATATTCTATTATATAGACACAGCTTGTAAGTCACGACAAAAAATGACACAGAAAAAAAAAACACATCGCAAAAACAAATACGCTCCAGTTTGGACGCGTCCGAATTGTGATGCCCCAATATCGTCGGCGTCTGATTTGGATGCCTCAGCCGAAATGGAGCGTGATATTTGGTGATTTTCTTCTGATGGTCATTCTCCTCAGATGGTTCCTGGAGAGGGGGATATAAGCCAGACAGGAAGAACACAATTGTGCAATATTTGGCAGTATATGCCCCTTTTGATTCTCCCCTATGGGGGTACTTACTAGACCCAGAGCCTCTTCGCCCGGCTCTGGGAATGGATGGCCTGTGAGGTCCTTTAGGTAGCCTCCAACCTCCTTTGAACCGCAAGTGGTCTCCGAAATCTGGCTGGTGTGGTCAGGGGGAACGTACAAAAATAGGACCCCGGATCCAAAGACTTAAAAAACACCTTTTTATTTTAAAAAAATCATTAAATTTATCGGCATAAAAACGGTTTTCAAACAAGGATAACAAATTTAAAAGGACCTGAAACATGTTTCACCAGCGTCACCTGGCTTCATCAGTCAGACTGACTGATGAAGCCAGGTGACGCTGGCGAAACGCATTTCAGGTCCTTTTTAATTTGTTATCCTTGTTTAAAAAACGTTTTTAGGCCGATAAATTTAAAAAAATAAAAATAAATAAAAAGGCGTTTTATCAGTTTTATGCAGATACTGTATATGTTTAAATTTTGACACATATGCGCCTAAGGGATTCTTTTATTTGTGTTTATCTGTATGTCTGCTGGGTGTCCGACCTATCCCTAGGGGCTTGCATTATATAAATTCCCTTCATACATTTCTCTATACCGCCCTAAGCGCCTTTGATTATTACCCACCCCTTTTTTTGCATTCCTGTGATTATATGGCTACCTATTTTCTTCAAAGAATTTTGGGAAAAATAGGACATCATTTATCTGGGAGACCAGAGTTTGAGGTCCTTGCTCTAGAGGCAGGAGAGTCATGGGGAACTCAATTCAGCATGGTCTAGGAACCTCTATTGGTTAACCCTTTCGCTGCTGAGGCATTTCCCGCCTCTGTGCTGAGCTCATTTTCACCGGTTTTGCTCATCATGTTTAAACGTGTTTTGAAGGCTTATTTTAGTATATGACCCAGACATATTATATATCGTTCTTTCCGTCAGACTCGGCAGATTCATAATATGTCATTATTATATGTATACGTCATGACCTGTCTGTATATTATAACAAAAAATGCAATAAAATATACATTTTCAATAATTTACAACATGTAAAGTGTTTTTTTTCACATTTTAACATGCGAGCAATTGCGGTTATATTTTGTATGGGGTGCGCTTGTTAAAAAAATTAGAGATGGGTCTCGTTACATTATTTTTGGGGAAAATTATGTGATTTTTAACAAACGCACCGCATACAAAAATCGTTAGTGCAGCATCATTGTTCACATCATAATTGAAATGGGAACAATATTACGGCATTAACGAACCAAAAAAAGAAAAAAAAACTTGTTTATTTTTTCTAGAATTTTTTTTTAAATATTTTTTTATTTTTATTTTTATTTTTTATTTTTTTTAAAAAACTTTTTTCATAGTCAAGTTTGGTATTGTTGGAACGGCCATGCTCTGGCCGATCCAACAGTACCAAACATTAACCCCTAGCTGCCACTTCCGCTGCCGGTCACATGACCTGCAGGATCTCGCTCGTGAGATCCAGCAGGTTGGCGTTGTGATTCACAGATGGAGATTGAGGAACTTCCCCCCCCCAGTCTCTCTCTGCTCCCGGTGGCAGGAAGAATCAGATCGAGCTGCCGTTCTCGCCGTCCTATCGCTAACGCTAATTAACTCTTTGTGCTTCAGATGTTAAGCATAGGGAGCACAAACTATCGGGGAATAGGTGCGACCCCATCCCTCCTGTACTATGTATGTTTTATTGTACCTCCAGCCAGGTCATCATTGCAGCATGTTCCGCTCCGTCTCTTTGTTTTTTGATCCCAATGCGGATTTGTTTCTGGGAGGGCATTAAATAAAAGCCCACCAGTCTACCTCATGACTGAAAAGCAGCGTGAGCAGGGATGGTTTGCTATACAGCAGCCTGTGGCTTCATTTTTGGATAGGACTCACCCTCACTAGAGGTGCCTTGACGTTTGACGCGTCTTGACGCGGTTGAGCTTACTCTCTTAAGGCTAGGGACAGATGAGCGCATTTTCTGCGGCCACCGTCAAAATGTACGTCGATGCGTGCGCACGCATTTTTTCACGGAATACGCTTAAGTGGTCAGACGATGCGCAATTCTGGACGTATTTCATGACGATGGGGTGAAAAGAAGTCTAGGGAAATCCGGCTGTTTGAACGTTATGTTGGCCGCACACTAGCAGCGTCTGATGTCTCCTAATCACGCACACACGCTGCCATGCGGCCGCAGCGCACTCTGTACGTCAGTACCAGCGGTTTAACGTTCTCGAAAAAATGCGTTCATTTTCCACTTGCGTTGCGCGGCCGGACTTTTGTGCGACCGTACTTCGTATATTGGCTGTCATTGCCCGTCATCTGCTGCTAGTGCGGCCGTGATTATGTGCGCCAGAACGCGCGTTCGCACTGCCTCAGTCTGACCCTAGCCTAATGGACATTAACAGAAACCAAAGCCTCTAATTGTGTTTTGTTTCACACGGTATAATGGGAATAAGCACAGATTACATTTTTCTCCTTGTTATGTTTTATACAAACTACAGTAAGCTCACGCTGAAAAACGCAAGATACAAATTTTTTAACCCCTTAGCGTTTGGATTGTAATATGGTTCGCCCGCGCTAGGGCAACCAGAGCTAACGTTAACACTCTTACAGCGTTAGCATTTTTAATGTAATACGGCCATATATATATATATTGAGGTTGGGGAGAACTTCCTTGGCATTCAATGCTGGCCATCCCTTTCTGGGTGATATCAGTGTGATTTCCATATGGTTCAGTCTTGTCTGTAATGGCACCATTGAGCTATACCCTTAAGAGAACAGAGCGGAGACTTACCATCAGGAAGGAGGCTAGTGCTGTTACTCATTCTCAGTAATCTCAAACTCTGTGCTCACCATTTAAGCTGGACACCAGTACTATCAGTGTACTATAATTATCATACTTTATTTATAAAGTGCCAACAGCTTCTGCAGCGCTGTACAAGGTGAAACCACCACTATTCATTCATATGTTGTGCTGACGATTATTCTTTTACCATCAACTCAGTTTATGATGCTTCAATATAGTGTCAAACTTTCTTTTGCCCAGAACATAAAATATTCAAGTGCAATGCAATCCGTTTTTGCATCTTCTTAGCATATTTTGTAGTTTCTTGTGATTCTTGTCGTAGTAGTCTAGAATATACATGATTTCTACTCAATCCAATCTTCCTGCTATAGGAAATCAGCTTTTTTTTCAGTTCAGGTACACCAATATGTTGTACATGAAACAGGTTGGATACGTCTGGTCTTCGCAGCCGCCCTGTTAGGGAATAGGCGGGAAACCGTATCTTCTGCTTATGTGTATATTTTGTTGTATCCCCAGCCAGGTCATTATTGCTGCTGCCCCTTTCCGTGTTTTCTTTTTAATCCCAAAGTGGAATTGTTCCTGGTGAGTGTATAAATATAAACCTATCAGTTTGCCTCTTAACTGATAAGCAGCATGGGGATATGTGGTTGCTTAGAAAAGCAGCTCTTGGTTCATTAGGTAGGACCCACCTGACCCAGAGGTGATTTAGAATAAAATGAAAAGCAACAATTAGCATATAATTCCTCATTTGCATACATTTTAATGAAAGATTTGTTTGGTCCCTTAGGAGAAATCTAAGTTCTGTGAAATCTCTCTCCTGTCACCCTGTATTATTGTAAAGAAATGACAAGGAGTAGCCCTCACTGTAACAAAATGTGCAACAAACTTTACTGTTGTATTACAAGAGCCAGGGAGGGGGCAAATGCAGGGAGAGCTGTGAGATCACACACTGCTGTACAGGGATACAAATCAGATGCTTATAATGAGTGAACATCCCTGTACAGTACAGATAAGGTATTACTGTAATTCCCATACACAGGCATTATGTAGCACATACAGATACAAGGTGTTACTGTAATTGCCATACACAGGCATTATGCAGCACATACAGATACAAGGTGTTACTGTAATTGCCATACACAGGCATTATGTAGCACATACAGATACAAGGTGATACTGTAATTGCATACACAGGCATCATGCTGCACATACAGATACAAGGTGTTACTGTAACTCCCATACACAGGCATTATGTAGCACATACAGATACAAGGTGTTACTGTAATTGCCATACACAGGCATTATGCAGCACATACAGATACAAGGTGTTGCTGTAATTGCCATACACAGGCATTATGCAGCACATACAGATACAAGGTGTTACTGTAATTGCCATACACAGGCATTATGCTGCACATACAGATACAAGGTGTTGCTGTAATCCCATACACAGGCATTATGCAGCACATACAGATATTGCATTGCTTATAATCTCATTATGATCGATGCAAACCCCAAAAGCAGGAGATCTAAACATTTTATTATCTATAAATATCACATTTACTTTATTGGACACAAAGGCCATTTCTGCATGTATGCTGATAATGCAGACCCACTGTGACATTGTACAAAACAAGGGATAAAGTTTAGAACCAATTATCTCAGCAATATTTCTCTAAAGGATAAATGAATAAATTAAATATTAAACATGAACAAATGTTTATTATTTTAATCTCTTAACATCCCTGAATAAAATTTATGTGCAAAATTACTATTTTAGCCTACATTTAAGTGTTAATTATGCATCTCACCTTTCTAATAAATGTTATGATAATATTTTTCTTCTACAAAAAGCCCTCAGTTAGAGAAAGGGTTAAAAAAAACACATACTTTGATAAATTAATTACACATGTTGCAAAATCCTTCAACTTTGTAACTCACGCACCCCTATATATATATACCCAGGACATACTTGAAAGCGAGAGAAATCTCAATGTATCCTTCCTGGTAAAATACTTTATAAATAAATAAATATATATATATTAACTATTGCATTTCTTAGTAGTTGAATCATTACAGAGTGAAAAAACAAGGGGCTCTATTAAGTTCTCCGTGCAAATTCGTTCGCGCAGCGCAATTTTTTTGCGCACAGCATTAAACGTTAACACGCGTAAATTAACGCTGGTATTACGCTCCGAGCGCATTTTTTCATCCGTCCAAAAATAAAGGCCCCTATTACAATCCTCGCGCAGCGCATTTGCGTGCGCGCAAATGCACTTTTGCGCAAGGACAAAACCATTTGGGCGGAACGTCGTATTACGACGTTCGCGCAAACGATGCGCGTTAGCGTCTACTGCGATTGACCCTGCGCGAATCCAGCGCAAGTGCGTGTGCACATCCCATACTTACCATTGTCAGCGCGAATGTGTTTGAGCGGATGGTATTACGATCTTCGCGCAACGTTGTACGAACGATGTTTGCGAGAAGTATCGTAACGTCTTTGAAAAGCTGGTGTTAACAATCTGAACGTTCTGGCCGAAACCAAATGAACCTGAACAAAAAAAAAAAATACAGCACAGTACAGTTACACATTCTACACATACCCAAACAATAAAATTAATAGATTGTTTAATTTTTTATTTTTGTTGCAGCACATATACGCAGATTGACTTTGACAGGCACAACAACCGAAACCTAGCAAATGGTGGTTCTTAATTCTGATTGGCTGAATCCCGTGAATAAACAGTCCACCGATTTATGCCCGCAACGCTCATTTGCACCCGGCTTTGAGCGTCGGAATTGCGCACGACAAAACTTGAAGGCTGAAAAAATGAGTTTGGATCGTAATACCATGTTAATTTTCGCGCGATAACGCATTTTGCGGTGTGCAAAAAAATTGCGCTGTGCGAGCGCATTTGCGCAAAGGATGTAATAGGGGCCAAAGCGCTTAAAAAAGACGAGTAGAAACACGCGCGCGTTAACGCTGCGCGCAGAAATTGGTGTGCAGACTGTTTTTTCACGCGATTCAGCCAATCTGAATTAAGAACCACAATTGTCTCCCGTTCAGTTTTGCGCCTGTCAAAATCAATCTGAGTATATATGCTGCAGCAATAATAAAAACACGCACAACTTCTCAATTTTATTGTTTGGGTATGTGTAGAATGTGTAACTATACTGTGCTGTATTTTTTTTTCGGGCTGGTGTATTTGGTTTCGGCCAGGACGTTCAGATTTGCCATTACCACCAGCTTTTAGAAGTCGTTAAAATTATGCGCGCAAACGTTGTTCGCTAAAATTTGCACATCGATTGTAATACCATCCGCGTACCAGCGCACAAACGCATTTGCACTCACAATGTTAAGTATGGGAATGCGCGCACAAACTTGCGCTTGCGCAGGGTTTGCTCAGGGTAACTCACGTTAGACGTTAACACGCATTTTGTGCGCGAACGTCGTAGTACGACGTTCAGCGCAAAGGGTTTTTCCCCTCGCGTTAATGCGTTTTTGCGCACGCGCACATTTTTGCGCGAAGAGTGTAATAGAGCCCCAGGTGTTTTTTTACTTTTTATTTATTCATGGAATGGCAGTCAAATTGCCTTATCTAACAATGTATTTTATTCCTCAGAAGCAGATATTCTTCAATTTAAGGTTATACCTTTTATCTTCCCATTCCAGCTTTAAAAGCTGGACTGCGCTGTATTTAAGGGCAATAATATTTTGTCTTCAAAGGGAAAAAAAAGAAAGAACAAGTAAGTGACAATAATAGGTTTGTTGTTTCAAATTGGAAGGTCTCACGGGCCAGATGTTACATCTCAGGAATGATGCCCCCTATAGAGAGCTATAATGAAACCGTGATACCCAGGGGCACACGGAGAAAAAATATTCTTTCATTGTGCGGAGACACCATTTATTGGAATTCTATAGGCTTTTGCCTACAGCGTCGCGGCACTAGAGGAGAGAGAGAGAGAAAGCGATGCAGAGGAAGCTGGAAGTGATAGACTGGATATAACCTGCATTGGTATTCAGTCACAGTCCGGCCAGCAGAGCATGTATGCTTCTAATTAGCATAAGGAGGAAGGCATGAAGTCGGTCCGGGCCACCAGAGACAGTGCAGTCAGGCAGAATATCAGGCTGTCCGGAAGAAATTGACACAAAGTATGAAGCGCACTGCAATGCAGAGAATGGAATCTTGTGATACATATCCATAAATGATATCCTCTTTCTTTGCCGCTCACAGGCTCATTAGCAAAATGACAGGGATGGCGGCGAGATGTTCTCTTTTGCATTCACCAAGGTGCGGTGAGCTTTCCAGCTTACAATTGCCATTCTTCTTGCAATAACAGCGAACAAGCTCCTATTATTATCATTTTACAAAGAGCACGCCTCATTGGGAGGAACATATAATGAGATGTATCATACGGAAAAAGGAAAAAAAAAAGGAAAAACTGTATTACAGTATGGTTAAAGAGATGTCTGTCACCATTGGCTTGCAGTCTAAGGCTGGGGTCAGATGAACGCAGTGCAACCGTGCGTTGAGCCGCACTTTATCACGGCCAAAGTAGCAGCAAATGACGTCCAATGATGGCCAATATACGAAGTACGTCCGCACGAAAGTTCGGCCGCGCAACGCAAACGGCAAACGAACGCATTTTTTCGAGAACGTCGAACCGCTAGTACTGACGTACAGAGTGCACTGCGTCTGCATAGTGGCTTGTGTGCGTGATTAGGAGACGTCAGACGCTGCTCATGTCCGGCCTACATAACGTCCAGACACCCAAAGTTTCCTGGTTTGGATCCATATGAAATCACGGCCGAAATTGCGCATCGTATGACCGCTATCGCGTTTTCTGTGAAAAAGTACGTCCATGCGTTCGGATGCACTTTTTTATGGACGATGCGAAAAATACATTCGTCTGACCCTAGCCTTAGTCAAGCCTTCAAACGGTTGTATTTGTTTTATTGGTGGTAAGATCTGAAGGTGTAGGTGTTTATTTTGAAGGGATGTGGGAATTTACTGAGCGAACCTCAAATGAGGTGGTTATTTTTTGTCTAATTTTCAAGCTGTAGCTACTGAGATCTCCTCTGGCCGTGAGGGAACCTCGTTCCCCTGCGTCACTACTTGTGCCTGGCATGTCTTCCTCGGCATCCTGGCCTCACGGCACCAAAGACAAGGTGGGCTGAGCAGGCTGGGTGGATGTGTGGGTGAGAGCAGATATGCCGAACAACACAGCGGATCAGGTGGTGGGCTGTCTACTAGGGATGAGCCGAACACCCCCGTGTTCGGTTCGCATTCGAACGCGAACAATTTCAAAAGTTCGATTTTGACCGCGAACACGAACCAAACTCAATGCAAGTCAATGGGACCCGAAAGTTCGATTTTTAAAGTGCCCTGCAAGAGGGCATATTTGCAAGATATTTGCCATAAAAGGTGTATGGGGGTCCGGGTAGTGCCCTGGGGGACAGGAATCAAGGAAAAAAAGTTCAGAAAAAAACCTTTTTTAAAGGAACAGTGAGTTTTCCATGAAATAAGGGTTAAAAATAAAAACGAAAAATTCCTTCAAATATCGTGCCTAGGAGGTCCCCATAACCTGCCCGTGAAGTGGCGGATTTGTAGGATGTATAGTAACATTTAAAAACAAAAAAAATGACGTTTCAAATGACGGTAAACGGTTTTCATTTAATCTATTCATAAACAGCTGCTTGGTGCGGCAGTCTGTATTAATAAAGGAGACATTTTAGGACACGCAGAACAAGTTTAGTGATTTTTTTGGCTAAATTATTGTGAAACTTATGCAGGCTTTGGATGAAAGTAACAATAGGTGCATTAAAATTGGGCCTTTAGAGTCGGCAACAGTGCCGTCACACCGTAACCCTTCTGTGGTATTGTGGAAGAGTGCAGGGTTGGACCCTGCGGTCCAATATTAAAATGATATGAATCTGGTAATATAGTCGTCAGTGGCAGTGCAACCAAATATTGTGCCTTTGGTGGCAGCAAGTGCCTTCACACCATAACCCTTTTGTGGTATTGGGGAAGAGTGCAGGGTTGGACCCTGCAGTCCAAAAAATTAAAATGATATAAATCTGGTAATATAGGCGTCAGTGTCAGTGCACCCAAATATTGTGCCTTTGGTGGCAGCAAGTGCCTTCACACCGTAACCCCTTTGTGGTATTGTGGAAGAGTGCAGTGGTGGAGGTTGTGTATGAAGGCAGAAGAGATCCCCGATCTATTCCGTTACGTTAGCATCAGGGGATTGATAGCTGCTGATCCAGGACTGATTCATTTTTATAAATGTCAGCCGGTCTACAGAGTCGGTGGACAGACGCACTCTTTTGTCTGTGACAAAACCTCCAGCGGCACTGAACGTTCTTTCAGAAAGCACGTTGGATGAAGGGCAACCTAGTAGCTGCATAGCATATTGGCTAAGTTCTGGCCAGTGATCCAATCTCAACACCCAGTAAGCCAGTGGATCATCTGCTGGAAAGGTATCCAGGTCTGCCCTTGCCCCTAGGTAGTCCTGCACCATATGGTGAAGACGCTGGCAATGGGTGCCTACATTTGACGTCCCTGGGCGTCGTGGACTAAAAAAATTGTAAAAGGCATCAGTCAAGCGGCCCCTTTCACCAGTCTTCCTCTGATCAACCGCAGCCTCAGAAGCACCTGTGTCATCACTTGGTAACCTACCAGTGCCTGGAAAGGTGTTACACAAGTGTCGCTTTAGAGCGTCCTCAAGTTTTTTCATCCTGTCCTCCCTCTGTGCGGGCAGGATGAGCTCTGTAACTTTACCCTTGTATCATGGATCAAGAAGGCTTGCCAACCAGTAATGATCCCTCTCCTTGATAGCACGAATCCTGGGGTCCTTTACCAGGCTTTGCAGGATATGGGAGCCCATGCAGCGCAGGTTGGAGGTGGCATTAGCTTCCGAGTCTTCCTGGTCAATGAGGATAACCCTATTGTGCATTTCCTCCAACCAACCACGTACTAGTCCTTGGGTTTCTGGGCACACAAAACCCTCCCTTGAGGAATCCCCACCTTCAATGCCCCCACTACTCAAATATTCCTCCTCCTCATCCTCCTCCTGTCTGATCTGAGGAGGACCCGCAGGAATGCTGTCTGCGGAAAGACTGGGGCTTGAGAGCTAGGGAAGGCCTCCTCTTCCTTCCACTGCTCTGCCTCTAGAGCCACATCTATAATTCCCCGCAGAGTGTGCTCCAGCAGGAACACTAAAGGAATTGTGTCACTGATGCATGCACTGTCCCTGCTCACCATTCTCGTTGCCTCCTCAAATGGAGACAGTACAGTGCATGCATCCTTGATACTCAGCCACTGCAGGGGGGGAACCAAGTTGACCTGAACCTGTCCTTGTGCCATACTCACACAGGTACTCATTGATCTGCTGCTTGTGTAGGCGCTGCAGCATTGCCAATGTCGAGTTCCACCTGGTGGGCATGTCACAGATCAGACGGTTTGTGGGAAGGTGGAATTCTCTTTGAATTTCTGCAAGGCGAACACTTTCTGGGAATGACCATCTGAAGAGGCTGCAGACTTTTCTGGCCTGGCTGAGAAGCTCTGCCATTCCTGGGCCCCTGGTTAGGAAACGCTCTACCACCATATTTAGGACGTGTGCCAGGCATGGTACATCCGTCAACTTACCCTGGCGTAGGGCAGAGAGAAGGTTGCTGCCATTATCACAGACGACCATTCCCAGCAGAAGCTGGCGTGGTGTTAACCATCTCTGCACCTGCCCCTGCAGAGCTGACAGAATTTCTGGCCCGGTGTGGCTCCTTTCCCCTAAAAAAAACAGCTCAAGCACAGAATGGCATCTTTTTGCTTGAGCCATTGCGTAGCCCCTGCCACTTAAACTCGGTTTAACTGCCACTTCGGCAGAGACAGAGAAGGAGGAGGAGGAGGAAGAGGGAGAGGTGGTGGTGGAGCAGACAGACCTCATACAAGCAGCTTTCTGGAGGTGTGGTGGATGAACAAGCACCAGCACAGAGCCCCATCTTGGATCCCTCCCAGCTGCAATCAGAGTTACCCAGTGTGCCATGAAGGAAATGTAACGGCCCTGTCCATGCTTGCTGGACCACGTATCTAAACTCACATGCACCTTGCTGCTGACTGCCTTTCCCAATGACTCCATAACATTGTCTTCCACGTGCTGGTATAGTGCTGGAATGGCCTTTCGTTAAAAGAAATGGCGTTTTGGAACCTGCCACTGTGGTACAGCACAATCAGCAAATTCTTGGAAGGAAGCAGAGTCCACCAGCTGGAAAGGCAGCAGCTGCAATGCGAGTAATTTTGCTAAGCTGGCATTTAGACGCTGTGCTTGGGGATGGTTGGGACTATATTTTTTCTTACGCTGCAGCAGCTGGGGCAACGTAATCTGACTGCGTAAATATTCAGCTGATGGGATGCTGTCACATTGTGAGGAAGGACCTGGTACATCCATTACTGTAGCATAATCCCTGTCAGTGGAGGTTGTAGGCAATGACATGGCAGGACATATAGTGGGGGTAGAGACAGGTGAGGAGGACCTATGCAAAGTTTTGCGCCAACGGGATGCGTGGCAGGTGGTCATATGTCACCTCATGCACGTGGTACCCAAGCGTCCGGTGTCTTTCCCACGCTTGATCCTCATTTGACATAGATTACAAATAGCAACGGTACGGTCTGCTGCACATTTCTTAAAGAACTCCCAGACAGCAGAGTTCCTGGATGTGTGCTTTGAGACAACAGCGCTCTGCACCTGAGCAGCTCTGACATCTGATGCCTTGGACTGGCTAGTGCTACGGTTGGTCATAGAGGACGTTGTGCCTCGTGTTTGTTGTGCCTCCTCCTCCTCCTCACTTGACTCCTCTGTTGGATCAGGCACCCAAGTGGAGTCAGTGACCTCATCATCATTGTCTTCACCCCCATCTCCTCATCACTGGAGCCAACTTGGCAGTATGCTGCAGCTGCTGGGGCAACATGAGTGCCAGTTATTTGTGTGTCATCAATGGCACCCCCTTCCTCTAGGTTGATTATACTCCCTTCCTCAACCTCAGAGATTGAATCAGAGCATTGCAGTTGCTGCGCATCCTCAAGCAGCATGTCACTGTCATTGTAGTCAAACAATTCAGCTGACTCTTCTGTGTGTGATAGTGAGGCTTCGGGAGGAGTAGCTGTGGACATGGAGGCTGCATTAGATGCTTTGGCAGCTGAGGTGGACTGTAAAGCACTACAAGCCTGGCTGGCAGAGGACTCAGAGGATGAGGATGGCCTGGTTAGCCAATCCACCAAATCCTCTGTATGTTGCTGCTGCTTAAGACGGCCAGCACCAGTTAGAAAGGACAAGCGTGCCCCTGCAGAGGATGCACCACGTCCACGACGACCAGAGGCACAGCCTCCCGACACAGAGGCTGCTTGCCCTCTTATCTGTGCCTGGGAGCGTCTGCCTGTCCTTTTTGGTCTTTCTGACATGGTGAGTGATATATAGATTAAAGATATACAGAACTCTGATTCAACTCTGTTATAAAAATTGGAGATATGCTGAACTCTGATTCAACTCTGGTATAAAGATTAAAGATTTTCAGAGCTCTGGTATAACTCAGTGAGACACCCTGATAACTGGCAGCCAGTGACAAGACACAGATTACAATTCCCAGAAACCTCCTATAAATCCGTGAGACCCCCTGATGGGTGGCAGTGACAAGACACAAATTACAATTCCCAGAAACCACCTATAAATCAGTGAGACCCCCTGATAGGACTCCCTGATAGCTGGCAACAGTGACAAGACACAGATTACAATTCGCAGAAATCTGATAGAAGTATGTGGGACCCCCTGATAGCTGGCAGTGAGAAGACACAGATTACAATTCCAAGAAACCTCCTATAAATCAGTGAGACCCCCTAATGGGTGGCAGTGAGAACACACAGATTACAACAATTCCAAGATATTTTGTAGAAATGAGACCCCCACAATTGCTGGTGGCAGTGAGAACACAAAGATTAGAACAATTCCCAGATATTTTGTATAAATGACTGACCCCCAAGATAGTTGGTGGCAGTGAGAACAAAAGATTAGAACAATTCCCAGATATTTTCTAGAAATGAGACCCTCACAATTGCTGGTGGCAGTGAGAACACAAAGATTAGAACAATTCACAGATATTTTGTAGAAATGAGACCTCAAAAAATAGTTGGTGGCAGTGAGAACACAAAGATTACAGCAATTCCCAGATATTTTGTATAAATGACTGACCCCAAAATAGTTGGTGGCAGTGAGAACACAAAGATTAGAACAATTCCCAGATATTTTGTATAAATGACTGACCCCCAAAATAGTTGTTGGCAGTGAGAACACAAAGATTAGAACAATTTCCAGATATTTTGTATAAATGACTGACCCCTAAAATAGTTGGTGGCAGTGAGAACACACAGATTAGAACAATTCCCAGATATTTTGTAGAAATGAGACCCCCACAATTGCTGGTGGCAGTGAGATCACAAAGATTACAACAATTCCCAGATATTTTGTAGAAATGACTGACCCCCAAAATAGTTGGTGGCAGTAAGAACACAAAGATTAGAACAATTCCCAGATATTTTGTAGAAATGAGACCCCCGAAATAGTTGGTGGCAGTGAGAACACAAAGATTACAACAATTCCCAGATAATTTGTAGAAATGAGACCCCCCCCCCCAATAGTTGCTGGCAGACTGGCAGTGAGAACACACACTAACAAAACAATCTCCTCTCGAAAAACACGTGCTGGGGCTGCAAGGGACGCCTTATATAGTGTGCTGCGGGACTTAGCTCTGTGAGCCCATGATTGGGCAAAATTTGCCCAATCAGGACTCTGATCCGTGATTGGCATAGTCTTGCACCTCTTTTGCACCTAAACTGTGGTCAGGTGCAGGCTGTAGCCAATTACAAGCTTCAGGCCAGTGGAAAAGTGTATTGTGGTCCATTGTGGTGCATTGTGGGCGGACATGCTGCGAACACGTGGAAATTTTTCGAAGTTCGCGAACATACTAACTGGAGATGTTCGAATCGAACTCCGAACACATCGAACCAAACAGCTCATCCCTACTGTCTACATGGCGTGTCCGCATGTCATGCATGTTGTTTTGCTATTGGTGTTCTCACTGGCTTGTACAGATTTGGGTTGTTAAGGATGAGGAACATCTGAAACTCTAAAAAACCTCCCATGGAAGGAGTACACCCACAGGTACAAGTCTTTGGGTGTACTCATTGAATGCAAAATTTATGGGATCCTCAGCATCATGACTCCACAGCTCATCTTTGAAGGCAATAGCAGACCATGTAGGCCAATCAGGCTGTGTGGATGTTTGGGTGGGGGCAGACCTGCTTCACAATAGAGTGGATCAGGTGGTGGGCTGCAGAGGTGGCTCTAGAGTTAGTGAGGACTGAGGCAAAGCAAAATTATGAGGCCCCAACTATTGTACAAATATGCTGAAATTAGCACAAAAATACTAATATTAACCCTTTCGCTGCTGAGGCTTTTCACACCTCTGTGCTGAGGTCATTTTTACCGGTTTTGCTCATCATGTTTAAACGTATTTTGAAGGCTTATTTTAGTATATTACCCAGACATATTATATATCGTTCTTTCCGTCAGACTCGGTAGATTCATAATATGTCATTATTATATGTATAAGTTATGTCATGTCTGTATATTAGAACAAAAAATGCAATAAAATATGTATTTTCAATAATTTACAACGTGTAAAGTGTTTTTTTTCACATTTTAACATGCGAGCAATTGCGGTTATATTTTGTATGGGGTGCGCTTGTTAAAAAAATTAGAGATGGGTCTCGTTACATTTTTTTTGGGGGGAAATTACGCGATTTTTAACAAACGCACCGCATACAAAAATCGTTAGTGCAGCATCATTGTTCACATTATAATTGAAATGGGAACAATATTGCTGCATTAACAAACCAAAAAAAAGAAAAAAAAATTGTTTATTTTTTTTTATAATTTTTTGTTTTTTAAATTTTTTTTATTTTTATTTTTCATTTATTTATTTTTTTACAAAATTTTTCACAGCAGTGTTTGGTATCGTTGGAACGGCCATGCTCTGGCCGATCCAGCAATACCAAACTTTAACCCCTAGCTGCCACGGATCGGGAGATAGGGAGTTCATTGGAACTCCCTATCTCCACCGTTGGTGGCAGTTAGGGGTTAACTCTAGGACTGGCGTCATCGTGCTATGCACGATGACGCCAGTCCTCAGGGGGAGTTCCCGGAGGCTTGGCCGACATCCAAGATGTTGGCCAGCTCCGGGAAAGGATCGCGAACCGGCGCTTTTCAGCGCCGATTCGCGATCCAGCTCCCCAGGGGTTAATGCCAGGCACCATTTGGAAGGGCAGGCTGTGCCCTTCCAAATGGTACCTGGGTTAACCCCCGCAATGCCGCCGATCGGGAGGGAGAGAGGTCCGAAGGACCTCCCCCCTCCCTTTCAGGCGCCTCCTCCGCACATGCGGGGGGGAGCCTGAATTAGGTGTCATCGCGCTGTGGCGGTTCCGGATGCTGGGCTGACATCGAGGATGTCAGCCCGCACCGGAGGGGCCAGCGATCGGCCGGAACCCGGCCGAACGCTGACCCCAATGGGAGGACGCGCTCAGCGCGTCCTCCGCACAGCAGCAGTAATGCGGAGGACGCGCTGAGCGCGTCCTCCGCATTGAAGTGGTTAATGACGATTCAGACAGCTCTCCTGGCAGCTTGGTGCATATTATTGCAAGAGGGTTTTTTTGTGCATATCAGTAATCATACAACCATGTGGATACTGAAACGCCACACAAATACCCTCATTTGAGGCCCCTGTTTGAGGGAGGCGTTAGGGAACTGCCATTGGCCTAATTATACAGCCGCTACTGGTGGGCTGTCTATATGGCGTATTCATATGGCACGCGTGTTGTTTGTCTAATGGCACTCTAGATTGCTCATACAGGTTTGGGTTGTTAAGGGTGAGGAACCTCTAAAACCCTAAAACACCTCTCATGGAAAAAGCACACCCACAGACACACGTCTTCCATGGGAGGTGTACTCTATGGGATTTAGACCTTGAATCGATAGAGTTTGACTGGTTAGGGGGCCTGGCTTTTCTCTAACTCTTTATATACGGCACTTGGCTGCTTTACTTCCTGCTTCGGCGTGTACTGTGCCCCATGCTTATGGTCCATGTGGAATCTCCTGTATTGATTTTCTGGTATCCTTACTCCGCTTTCTCCTGTGTTACTGACGTTTCACTGACTGCCCTCACACTATGGATTCTTCATGGTTTTCACTATTAGATTTCCCCTTTTTAATTACTTCAGCTTGAGATCTGTATCTGCTGCATATTGAGCTTCTGACCCACTATCGTCACTGAAGGGGACACTGGCAGATCAAAGAGCCACCATGCTGAGGATGACCCACTAGGCCATGATTGCACTACAGGGGAACGAGATTCTGTATTGGCCAGAGGACACACTGTCTATGTATTTTTGTTCAGTCTTTGCAGAAGAAAAGGAAGGAAAGGGACCTCAGTTAGGAGAGAACACTAAAGAGACATTTACATATCAGTTTACAGAGGAGGAGGTTCTACAGCAGCTGTCTAAAGTAAAGACAAATAAGTCAATGGGGCCTGATGGGATCCACCCTAAATTATTAAAAGAGCTCAGTGATGTAATAGCAAAACCGTTAACAGATTTATTTAACCAATCCTTGGTAACGGGAGTCGTCCCAGAAGACTGGAAATTAGCAAATGTTGTGCCCATTTACAAGAAGGGTAGTAGGGAGGAATCGGGGAACTATAGGCCAGTTAGTCTTACGTCAGTAGTGGGGAAATTAATGGAAACCATGTTAAAGGAAAGGATTGTTGAACATCTAAAAACACATAGATTACAGGATCAGAAACAACATGGGTTTACCTCAGGGAGATCATGCCAAACTAATATTATTGATTTTTTTGATTGGGTAACAAAAATAATAGACACAGGTAGTGCAGTAGACATTGCTTATTTATATTTCAGTAAGGCTTTTGATACTGTTCCGCATAGAAGGCTTATCAATAAATTGCAATCTTTGAGCTTGGATTCCAATATTGTTGACTGGATTAGGCAGTGGCTGAGTGACAGACAACAGAGGGTTGTGGTAAATGGAGTTTATTCGGCGCAAGGTCTTGTTACCAGTGGGGTACCTCAGGGGTCAGTACTTGGACCCATTCTCTTTAATATTTTTATTAGTGATATTGCAGAAGGTATTAATGGAAAAGTATGTCTTTTTGCTGATGACACAAAGATTTGCAACATGGTTGACGTTCCTGGAGGGATCAGCCAAATGACAAATGATTTAGGTAAACTAAAAAAATGGTCGGAGTTGTGGCAATTGAGTTTTAATGTGGATAAGTGCAAGATAATGCACCTGGGACGTAAAAACCCAAGGGCTGAATATAGAATATTTGATACAGTCCTAACCTCAACATCTGAGGAAAGGGATTTAGGGGTCATTATTTCAGAGGATCTAAGGGTAAGTAGTCAATGTAATAGAGCAGCAGGAAATGCTAGCAGAATGCTTGGTTGTGTAGGGAGAGGTATTAGCAGTAGGAAAAGGGAAGTGCTCATGCCACTGTACAGAGCACTGGTGAGACCTCACTTGGAGTACTGTGTGCAGTACTGGAGTCCATATCTCCAGAAGGATATAGACATCTTAGAGAGAGTTCAGAGAAGGGCTACTAAAATGGTGTACGGCTTGAAGGAGAAAAGTTACCAGGAAAGGCTTAATGATCTTAACATGTACAGCTTGGAAAAAAGACGAGACAGAGGAGATATGATAGAAACATTTAAATACGTAAAGGGAATCCACAAAGTAGAGGAAGGGAGTATATTTAAAAGGAAACAAAGTAGCAAAACAAGAGGACATAGTCTTAGATTAGAGGGGCAAAGGTTTAAAAGTAACATCAGGAAGCATTATTTTACTGAGAGGGTGGTGGATACATGGAACAGTCTTCCAGTAGAAGTGGTAGAGGCCAAAACAGTAATTGAATTTAAGCAGGCATGGGATAGGCATAAGGCTATCCTAAACAAAAGATAAATCCAGGTAAAGTACCATGTAATTGGGCAGACTAGATGGGCCGAAAGGTTCTTATCTGCTGACATTTTTCTATGTTTCTATGTTTCTAATAGTCAAACGTGTTGCATATTATGGCGTGGGTGGGGGGGGTCTGAGACAGAAAATGTTTATGGAAATTTAATATGACTTAAAAGAACGGTAGCAGCATTATCACTTATTTGAAGGTCAAAACGTTCTTGTCATAGCTCCAATGACTTGATTTATGAGCAATGGATTGGAAATCTCAGTAACTCAGCTTTAATTTTCTATGGGTCACTTAATATAGCTGCACCCACATGCTATCCTCTCCTAGTCACTTTCTTATGCTTTTATCCACTTTAAATTAATTTTGCCCTGCTCGTTCTCCTAACCAAGAGAGTATCTATCTACATTGAGATGTCTTACTTCGACAGCTTCTTTAATACAAGATCTTTTGTTAAGACTGTTCAAAGAGACCTTGCTGGGTGGTTGTATAGTTACCAGCCCTCTATATTTTATACGCCGACAAACCTGGAATCTAGATCTAGGTCTAGGACAACTGATAGTTATAGTGGATGACAGAAACTCTTTGATGACCAACATATTACTTAGTGCCTCTTTAGATTTTGCTCCATACTCGAAAAAATTGGCTTTGCTAGGCGAACCAGAATGTTGATGATTATCAACGCTATATGTAAAAAACCTGGGACCAAGAGGGCCCCATAAAAACAGAACCAGATGTTTCATGATAGGACAAAGCATTAACGAACAGTAGTCCAGGTTTATTTTGAATGGACTCATGCAGGGAAACTAAGTAAGGTGTGAACTAGATCAAGTGTTCATGCCCTTCAACTTTGTCCTACCTTGTGGAAAAGCAATCCTACTGAAAATGAGAACCATGTGTCCTTGGTGGCCGTGGACTGAACAAAATTAGGCTGATGACAGTCATGATTTGGGTAGACATTCCTTGTATTTCCTTCATGGTTCAGGACAGATTTTGCGGTGCAAACCCCTGTGATGACAATAGAGTGTTTGGGGGAATACACCTTTCCTTTTTTTCGTTCACTGGAGAAATTGACCACCAGATGGTTTGTACTATTACGTCTCCCATGATATTCAGCCAATCAACAGATCGACAGAGCCTTGAAGGAAATAAAGTAGGTAAGGAAAGACGATCTCACAAACATGTTTCGTCCAGGGGCCCTTTCAAAGACCAATTATGGCCCTACACACAAGTACCATTTTCTTTAACCTTTAATTATCAAAGCATTGAGAAATCACCATGTAGTTCAGTGGAATAGTCCTAATGATAGCCACACTCTTAGAGGTTCCCACTGCTAAAACCAGTTGTAAGAAACTATTACAACCAGACATTATATGTGTACCAATAGATCATCACATTTAATGGGGAGGTCGTCGGCCTCTAAGAAGTCCTTTTTCATGGACGCCTCCTCCATATGGTTATGTTTCCTGTTTTCCACAGTCCATAATCCAATTACCTTTTTTTGAACAGGCCCATCTCTACAATTTATTCCAGATGGTATCTGCATGCCCACTGTTTGTAACTCTCTCCCAAATTGCACCGTTATGGAATACGTTAAATAAACGCCAGTTATAATGCTAATGGCCCCAGCAGTGTCTGTCTTCCATTAAATCCATTTCAATAGAGAGCAAAATGGAACATTTACATTTTTTTACATTTTATTTCACAGCGTGAACCACATCAAAGAGTTTGGTAATTAGGATAAAACACAGTTCTTCATATGCATACAAATATAAATTTTAACTATATTGACTATAATACTATCTGTCTCCAGTGAGGATCAGCGATGAAGAGGTGAGACACATCGAGTGCAATGCTGCTGTAATTAGCAGAACACAGGTCAAAGTGGTTTTTAGTGTGTTCTATGAAAAGAGAGTTAATGCATGTATGAATATGCACATCAAAAAGCGTGTGCCGCACCATGCTGGAGACGTTGAGGCTCTTTCAATTCACATCGAGTCAAAGGGTTAGATTCACTAAAGCTCCACGTAGATCTAGGATCGAGTCACAGTAACTCGCAACGAGCTCTCAGCTTGAAAAATGTGAAATTCACTGATCAACCAAAAGATTCTGCCCGTCATATGCAGAGGTGCGAGAAGTAGGGTTCCACCATGGACACATATTATTATTTCATGTAGAGGGGAACACAGGGGAAAGTGCTGCCCTGTCATATGTATAATTCCAACACTGCAGGAAGGGATTCGAGGCAGGTCATCTGGGATTCCATTTTTATTCTCTTACCTGCAGCATATGGATTATACATGCTGCAGGGCTGCATTTTCTATACACTGCCCATCACCATGAATATATTTTACGTGTCCAGGAAAACATGGCAGATCTGGTAACCCTAGCAAGAAATCATATGAGCTTGTGGTTTTGAAACTGGACTTAATGTACTTAAATGATGAAGGTAAGAAAAGGCAGTTTGCAATCGATCCATAACAGTTTTTTTTCCACCCAAGAGCCATTACAAAACATTAAAACGATTGTTGTAAAATTTGGAAATGAAGAATAAAAATTCTCAGGTCTTTTCAAAGAAAGGTGAAACTCAGGAGAATGAAAATTCGAGGTCAAAATAGCCAAACCAGAAAAATTTCTCCCATTTATCTCACTTTCCAAATTAGCTATTTTGACCTAGAATTTTTCATTCTCCAGTCATTCTCCTGCTTTTCACGCTCTCTGAATAACCCTGTATATTTTTCACTTTCTGCGTTCCAGTTTTTAATTGTCCTCTGATGCTTAATGCATAGAAGCGTGACCCTTTAAATCAGAACTCTCAAACTCTGCCTCCCAGATGTTTCTGAACTACAACTCAAATAATTCCCTGGCCATCTATTGCATTGAAGGAATTCTGGGAACTCTAGGTATAAACATCAGGGTGGCCGTGGGTTTGACATCCCTGCTCTAAATGTTCTAGTGAATCCTGTTGCCTGTCTCATCTCGTTTACATGGCACTTCTGTCCCAAGAAAGCTTTGGTAACTCTATCTACGGGTTGATCACCTATTTTCCAGAATGCTTGAGAGTTCAAGGACTCCTAGGGTTCTGATAGGAAGAGGGATGCAACAGGGAAGCCGCTAAGCACATGCTGCAAAAACGCCAGCGAACTCCACTATACAATTTTCAGAATCTTCCTGATTTTAGAATTCTGGATCCAACGCGTTTCACCTGTTTTCTGTTGTCTGTGCTAGTAGAGAGTGTGACAGAACCTGCAAAGAGAGGTTTCTATAGCAAAAAGGTGATACTGAAATTCAAATATAGAGATAGCAGCTGTGATAAATGCAATAAGAGACTTACACTAGGTCCAAAGTCAAAGTAATGCAAGAGAATGTCCTGGCAACAAGGGGACAAGACAATGCAGAGTTCAAATAGGACTCAATTAAAGGGTCGGACCTTCTGCCACTAGTGCCCATCTGCTTCTATAAACTGATCAAGGCTGGTTGACCCAACATCCATGGTCTCCTTAGCAATACTGCCCAGGCTGAAGCTACCAGTGAATTGTCTCTGGGATGAATGCACTAGGGGATCATTCAAGTGGTTGACCACAGTATTCCATGTACCAAAAATTGCACCACACAACCAGCCCCAGGGGGCTACTTTATTACAAATCTCTTTTTTTCTCCTGTGTGATTAAGCTTTGTGCCCTCCTCACTTTGCTTCATCACGAGTGGCCCATCTACAGCTAGGGTCTTAGTTGGGTAAGTTTATATTCCATCTATGTTGTCATCTCTGAAAAAGCAATATTTAGCCCAATAAAATCATTAAAATAGTTGATCAGAATACTGAGAAAATGAATAAAAAGAAACTGTTGCTGTGTAGCGTTCTCTTTAGTCACCGTGAAAAGTAAGATTAGTCTAGTAATGGATGACCGTGGCAATTTTAGAAACGTTTCTGAACCACATTCTCCATGATGCCAGACCAGGCTTTACAAAACTGTAACCCACACAAATCTGCATTTACAGCAGCTGTAAAGATACTCTGCTAGATATTTATTTGCCTGTTAATTCACACTTTGCACAGAGTTCCTGTAATATGAATGTTGTATTTGTAATATGAGCCATGTCCAAAGGTAGAACACCTTTGAGGTACTGTACCACCACTGTGCATCATAAATAACACAAAGATAAATGTACATGACGTTTATTGATAACTGAGTATCACAGGTTAACAAAACTGAACATATTCTCTCTCTCTATATACAGTTGTGTTCAAAATTATTCAACCCCCACTGAAATTGAGTGTTTTGGCCAGTTTGACATTGATTTTAATCATTCAGTCATCTTGCTTACAATTAAAGCAAAGAGACACGTGTAGGTCAGACAAATATAACATAACATTTATAATGAAATAACCACAAATGTCTTTTCTGTGCTCACATCATTATCAGTTTTATTCAACCCCAAGTGACATTCAATCTTAGTACTTAGTACAACATCCTTTTACAGTTATAACAGCTTTTAAACGTGAAGCATAGCTTGACACAAGTGTCTTGCAGCGATCTACGAGTATCTTCGCCCATTCGTCATGGGCAAAAGCCTCCAGTTCAGTCACATTCTTAGGCTTGCGCACTGCAACTGCTTTCTTTAAGTCCCACCAGAGGTTCTCAATCGGATTTAAGTCAGGTGACTGCAATGGCCACTCCAAAATGTTCCAGCCTTTAATCTGCAACCATGCTCTAGTGGACTTGGAGGTATGCTTGGGATCATTGTCCTGTTGAAAGGTCCAACGTCTCCCAAGCCTCAGGTTTGTGACGGACTGCATCACATTGTCATCCAATATCTCCTGGTACTGAAGAGAATTCATGGTACCTTGCACACGCTGAAGCTTCCCTGTACCTGCAGAAGCAAAACTGCCCCAAAGCATGATTGACCCCCCGCCATGCTTCACAGTAGGCAAGGTGTTCTTTTCTTCATAGGCCTTGTTCTTCCGCCTCCAAACATAGCGTTGACCCATGGGCCCAAACAGTTCTAATTTTGTTTCATCAGTCCACAGAACACTATCCCAAAACTTCTGTGGTTTGTCCACATGACTTTTGGCATACTGCAGTCGACTCTTCTTATTCTTTGGAGACAGCAAGGGGGTGCGCCTGGGAGTTCTGGCATGGAGGCCTTCATTACGCAGTGTGCGCCGTATTGTCTGAGCTGAAACTTCAGTACCCACATCTGACAAATCTTTTCTCAGTTCCTCAGCAGTCACACGGGGACTTTTCTCCACTCTACGCTTCAGATAGAGCACAGCAGTCGAAGTCAGCATCTTCTTTCTGCCATGACCAGGTAGCGTTTCAACAGTGCCCTTTGCCTTGAATTTGCGAATGATGCTTCCTATGGTCTCTCTTGGTATGTTTAACATCTTTGCAATCTTCTTATAGCCACTGCCCTTCCTGTGAAGAGTAATCACCTCTTCTGTTCTCTTCCTGGACCATTCTCTTGACTTCACCATGTTTGTAACCACACCAGTAAATGTCTAGAAGGAGCTGAGTATCACAGTCATTTTAAAGCTGCCTAATTGGTGCTTATTATGCTTTATTGCTGCTCCGTGACATCCACAGGTGTTTTCAATACCTGATTGAAAACACTTGAATGAACCTCTGTTCTTCAGAGTGGTAGTCTTTAAGGGGTTGAATAATTGTGTCAATGAAGAATTCACAAAAGAAACATTTACTACTGTATTACAAAACCAATTGATGTAATTTTAGTTGCATATGGTTCTTTAAAAAGTCCTTGTAGGATTTCATTCTGAATACAATTACAAATGTACACTAAATTCCCTAAAACCCTTTACAGCATTGGGGGTTCAATAATTTTGAACACAACTGTATACACTATATTGCTAAAAGTATTCACTCACCTGCCTTGACTCGCATATGAACTTAAGTGACATCCCATTCCTAATCCATAGTGTTCAATATGACGTTGATCCACCCTTTGTGTCAGGACTTGCCACGGGGAAACTGTAGTACTGGAACGATGGGAACCCAAGAGGCAGAGTATACCAGATCGTGAGAGCCACTATACGAAGGGTGAGATGGAATGGTACAACCCTATTCGTGACAGTGGCCGAGACGTCAGGTGTTGATGGGTATGAAAGATAGGCACGATAATACTGGAGGCTTGACACGATGGATAATGTGCAGTATATGAAAACAGCATAATATAGTAACAGACCCGTAGGGGGTCGCAGTACTCACGGTAGACGATAGGTATCTCAAGTATGGAGGGAACGTGAGTACTGTGGTGTACTGTAGTAGGCTGGGGGTCTGCGGCTTGGTGAGACGGCTGTAAAGGCTGAAGAGCCAAAGTGGATTGAGGTGCTGGATACGCTGTAGCAGGCGGAGGTCTGAGGCTCGGTGAGACGGCTGTAAAGGCTGAAGAGCCAAAGCGGATTGAGGTACTGGATGCGCTGTAGCAGGCCGGAGGTCTGAGGCTCGATGAGATGGCTGTAAAGGCTGAAGAGCCAAAGCGGATTGAGGCGCTGGATGCGCTGTAGCAAGCTGGAGGTCTGAGGCTCGATGAGATGGCTGTAAAGGCTGAAGAGCCAAAGCGGATTGAGGTGCTGGATACGCTGTAGCAGGCCGGAGGTCTGAGGCTCGGTGAGACGGCTGTAAAGGCTGAAGAGCCAAAGCGGATTGAGGTACTGGATGCGCTGTAGCAGGCCGGAGGTCTGAGGCTTGGCGAGATGGCTGTAAGGCTGAGGAGGCAAAGCGGATTGAGGTGCTGGATGCGCTGTAGCAGGCCAGAGGTCTGAGGCTTGGCGAGATGGCTGTAAGGCTGAGGAGCCAAAGCGGATTGAGGTGCTGGAGGCGCTGTAGTAGGCCGGAGGTCTGAGGCTCGATGAGATGGCTGTAAAGGCTGAAGAGCCAAAGCGGATTGAGGTGCTGGATACGCTGTAGCAGGCCGGAGGTCTGAGGCTCGGTAAGACGGCTGTAAAAGCTGAAGAGCCAAAGCGGATTGAGGCGCTGGATGCGCTGTAGCAAGCTGGAGGTCTGAGGCTCGGTGAGACGGCTGTAAAGGCTGAAGAGCCAAAGTGGATTGAGGTGCTGGATGCGCTGTAGCAGGCGGAGGTCTGAGGCTTGGCGAGATGGCTGTAAGGCTGAGGAGGCAAAGCGGATTGAGGTACTGGATGCGCTGTAGCAGGCCGGAGGTCTGAAGCTTGGCGAGATGGCTGTAAGGCTGAGGAGCCAAAGCGGATTGAGGTGCTGGAGACGCTGTAGCAGGCCGGAGGTCTGAGGCTCGGTAAGACGGCTGTAAAGGCTGAAGAGCGGCCACTGTATGACTTGGAGACAATGAAACACAGTCCATGTGCTAGGAATCATACTCAATAATTGGGCATTTACTCACAGTTCTGTAGCCTCTTTTAAACCGATTCCCGCCGTACCTGGCGTCTGACGTCATCTCCCGGCGCCAAGGTCCTCATCGATATAGCGCGCATGCGTGCGCCGGCCGCGGTCTAGGGGAAAGGGTGTCGGAGGATGAAGGTGTGGTAACCATGGTATCTGATGTGGTTTGCTGAGGACGGGACGGACAGCGTTGACGTCGGGTCCGGCGGGTACCGCGCGGTATCAGGGGGTGATCCTGACACTTTGCAGCTATAACAGCTTCAACTCTTCTGGGAAGGCTGTCCACAAGGTTTAGGAGGGTGTTTATGAGAATTTTTGACCATTCTTCCAGAAGCGCATTTGTGAGGTCACACACTGATGTTGGATGAGAAGGCCTGGCTCTCAGTCTCCGTTCTAATTCATCCCAAAGGTGTTCTATCGGGTTGAGGTCAGGACTCTGTGCAGGCCAGTCAAGTTCATCCACACCAGACTCTGTCATCCATGTCTTTATGGACCTTGCTTTTTGCACTGGTGCACAGTCATGTTGGAAGAGGAAGGGGCCAGATCCAAACTGTTCCTACAAAGTTGGGAGCATGGAATTGTCCAAAATGTCTTGGTATGCTGAAGCATTCAGAGTTCCTTTCACTGGAACTAAGGGGCCAAGCCCGGCTCCTGAAAACCAACCTCACACCATAATCCCCCCTCCACCAAACTTTACACTTGGCACAATGCAGTCAGACAAGTACCGTTCTCCTGGCAACCGCCAAACCCAGACTCGTCCATCAGATTGCCAGATGGAGAAGCACGATTCATCACTCCAGAGAACGCATCTCCACTGCTCTAGAGTCCAGTGGTGGCGTGCTTTACACCACTGCATCCGACGCATTGCATTGCACTTGGTGATGTATGGCTTGGGTGCAGCTGCTTGGCCATGGAAACTCATTCCATGAAGCTCTCTGCGCACTGTTCTTGAGCTAATCTGAAGGCCTCATGAAGTTTGGAGGTCTGTAGCGATTGAATCTGCAGAAAGTTGGCGACCTCTTTGCACTATGCGCCTCAGCATCCGCTGACCCCGCTCCGTCAGTTTACGTGGCCTACCACTTCGTGGCTGAGTTGCTGTCGTTCCCAAACACTTCCACGTTCTTATAATACAGCTGACAGTTGACTGTGGAATATTTAGGAGCGAGGAAATTTCACGATTGGATTTGTTGCACAGGTGGCATCCTATCACAGTTCCACGTTGGAATTCACTGAGCTCCTGAGAGCGACCCATTCTTTCACAAATGTTTGTAAAAACAGTCTGCATGCCTAGGTGCTTGATTTTATACACCTGTGGCCATGGAAGGGATTGGAACACCTGATTCTGATTATTTGGATGGGTGAGCGAATACGTTTGGCAATATAGTGTATATAGATATAGATATTGTGATATAGCTACTGCAGTCAATTGAATGTTTGAAAGCTTGCTTTACTTTTTCCAGCAATGGCTGCAGGCATGTTGTCCAAATGACAAAAAAAATAGGCATAAATCAAACCCTACTCCTTCAGTCGAAGACTAACTAAACTACAGGTCTTCCCTTCCTAACAAACAATTAAAAGAAAGTAAAGAGCATTTGCTTCCCTTAGAAATTCAGGGTCATATTCCTCCTCTACTGGTCCCATCCTAAAGATTTGCAGATAGTGGAGCGTCACACCAATCAATATCCACACACCCATTAATTTTCCAGCTGATGAAGCCAGTTCGCCAGGCGAAACGCGTCCTGGTTGCTATTTTAATAAAAGTGCTTTACTTACATCCTATTTGCCCTCTTTGGATCGTTTTGGAAGGTTTAGTGGATTTTATCCAGAAAACATCCATATGCGCATATCCAAGAGCCGGGGTGGCTCCACAGTTATGCTAGTGAGTATCCCTTGTTATATCTCTTTTCTTTGAGAATACATCTAGAAAAAGTGGAAGGTGACTGGGTACTTGAGAATTAGAAGAAAAAAACCCAAAGGCGATCAAATCCAGAGCCAATTTAGGCTCTAGCCATGTGAGTGTACAGAGAACAGAATATACTTATATCTTATATGTACATATTGCACGATAATATTTTTCATATCGTTTTTATGCAATAAGGAACATCTGTTGAAAGTCTTCATCTGCAACAGTTACTGCAAACACGTGTATGTAGACCAGATTCTTTGTGCACTGTACCTTCACCACACAACCATCCAAAAGATTGCCTTCTCAAAAAAAACACAGCACCCTATGGGCTAGATTACATACCTAACACTAATGTTACCATCCGGATATGTAAGTGTTAACGTCCGGATAAGTGACTTTAATGCATGCCCCCCATATTACCTTCCTAAGGCTAAACCCGGTAAAAATCTGTTAGTGCATAGGTGACTGCCTGAGCTTACTGTACTTTGTGCATCCTATACTTATCATTAATTAGCGTTAGGATAAGTAAAGTATTACAAAGTGGTAGCGCTAATTACCGCAGCGATGCGCAAACCAAACAATTAGCTACACCTGAAAGCTGGTGCTAACTGTTTGCGCTTTTCCGAACTCATTTAGCACACCGTAAACCACCCCCCCCCCATGAACCTGGTACTCATGTCTCATCCTGCAGTGTGAACGGTACACCGATCTGCCGCTTCTGGCCACCGGGAGCAGAGTGAGACTGGGGACAGATACTCCCCAGTCTCCCCCCGTGATCACTCCATGGCACAAGAAAAGCAAGATGTTCTCTGGTTTCTGAAACGCCAGCATTAGAGGAGGAAATATAATATTCTCTATATTATACAAAACAGTAGAGTAATTACGCAGCTAATTATTTTAATTGGCTGTATAATTACAGAACATAAATAATCTTTCTCTGTGTATGTATGCAAAAGATAACCTTATAGGGCGACCGCCGAGTACACATTAAAAAATATGCATGTTACGTTCAGCTACAGGAGTTGGGACTGAATTACCTGTCGTTCACCTACGATCGTGGAGTTCATCCAAGCTGTAATATTGTGTCAGGTCTTACTGGCGGAGTGAAACGTTAATAACCATGACAACATGATGCAGCAGAATATGTCGACAATTTATATTTAATTGTAATGGTAACATAAACTTACTTAATCAGTCATGGCGAGCTGTGTGCCTCCCTGCCATTCCCTCTCGGTTGTCCCTGGGGGCTGTGACAGCCCTCTAAAGATGAGGGCTTCCCCCCAGCTGGACATTAAGCAAGCATTCATTGGAACATTTTCACTAGGTTACATTTTTAAAAGTGTATCTTCTACAAAAGCTGCTGCTCGTGGATAAATGGTGGTTTTTGATTGCTATGGGTTCATCAGTTATTATAGAGTCATGTCTGCCAAAACACAATAACAGCTTTGAGTTAACGTCATTGAGTTCATTAGCCAAGAAATTCTTATATGTGGAGAACTTACACGATATATAAAACTATTAGGCCAAGTGAACTGTGAGAATCCTCCATTCTATCCTTTTCATTGCTTTCCTTTCCCTTCTTTTTCCTTCCTTCCCTTCTTTATTTCTTCCTTCTTTCCTTCCCCTTTCCATCTTTCCCTACTTCCTTATCCTTTCCTTACTTCCCCTTTCCCTTATTTGTTCAGTCTTCCCTTTCTTTTATTCTTCCTTCCATTTTCCTTTATTTTTCTGCCTTCCCTTTCCCTTATTTTTTCTTCCTTCCATTTCCTTTGCTTCCTTCCCTTATTTTTTCTTCCTTCCCTATCTTTTTTTTATTTCCCCTCCCCCTTCTTTTTTCTTCCCTTTCTTTTTTGCTACTGTCTCTCCTTCCCTTTTCCTATGCATTTTTTCTTTCCCTTTCTGTTTTCTTCCTCTCCAACCCTTTTCCTTTCAGTTCCACCTCCTTCCCTTTTCACATCGTTTTCCTTCCTTCTTTCCTTCCTTCCTTTATTCCTTTCTTCCCTTTCCTTTCTTCTTTATCCTTTTTTTATTTCCCCTCCCCCTTCTTTTTTATTTCTTTCTTCGCTTTCTTTTTTCTACCGTCTCTCCTTCCCTTTTCCTTTGCATTTCTTTCATCCCTTTTCCTTTGCATTTATTCTTTCCCTTTTTCTTTCTGCTTCCTCCCTTTCTTCCCTTTTCCTTTCTGTTTTCCTCCTCTCCTACCCTTTTCCTTTCTGTTCCCCTCCTTCCCTTTCACATCTTTTTCCTTCCTTCTTCTTTCATCCCTTTCTTTTACTTTTCTTTAATTTTCTTTTTTCTATCATCTCTCCTTCCCTTTTCCTCCTTTTTTCTTTCTTCTTTTCCTTTTTCTTTCCTCTCTTCTTTTCCTTTTTCTTTCCTCTCTTCTTTCCCTTTTCTTTCCTCTCTTCTTTTCCTTTTTCTTTCCTCTCTTCTTTTCCTTTTTCTTTCCTCTCTTCTTTTCCTTTTTCTTTCCTCTCTTCTTTTCCTTTTTCTTTCCTCTCTTCTTTTCCCTTTTCTTTCCTCTCTTCTTTTCCTTTTTCTTTCCTCTCTTCTTTCCCTTTTACTTTCTGTTTCCCCCCTTACCTTTTCACCTTCCTTCCTTCCTTCCTTCCTTCCTTCCTTCCTTCCTTCCTTCCTTCCTTCCTTCCTTCCTTCCTTCCTTCCTTCCTTCCTTCCTTCCTTCCTTCCTTCCTTCCCTCCCTCCCTCCTCTTAATCCTGTAGCTCAGTGAATAGTGACTATTTATCCCATAACAAGGGTTAATAATGAGTCACAAGCCGGTGATTTAAATGCTCGGTGCTTACTATAAACATTATTGCATAAGCTCCGCATTGTATCAAGGGAGGGAAGCGAAGCAGTTGTGGCTTGTAATTAATTCCCTCAATTCTCCTAATTATATAGAATTGACATAAAAAAGATTTAGCTAACCACCGGCCTGGCAATAGTGCGGCTAATGCCCTATCCCCTGTCTGCGCACGTGCCATGTGACACAGCAGGAGGGGAAGGAGGCCGGGCAGGCCGAATTAATCATACCGTAAGAAACTACATTATAGGCAAAATTCATAGCTTTCCAAGTAATGAATTCTGACAAAACAGCCACATTAAAACCTGTAAGAATTATCTCCGCAATGCGTTTCCCATTTTTTTAAATGTCTTTCTATTACTAACAGCGAGCTGGAGGTGCAACACCTTTAAACGACCCACATTCTCTCCGGCGGTAATATTGTCACCGAACAATCACCCGAATCGATCAATTCACTCATATCAATCATAAGGAAAATTGAATTTTGATTGCCTATAATTACACCCACGCATGCTGCGTTGACATAAGAAAGCTTTAACCCTTCGCAGTTAACCTGGAAACAAATTAGCAAATGCAATTCTTGTTTGTTCTTTTTAAATCTATTTTGTTGGTATAATTTAAAGCCGCGTCCAGTACACATTGATCTCTGTTACCATCTTTTACAATAAGGAAGAAGAAAAAAATAATCAAATAAATACGGAAACAGCCCTCCCCCACGCAAACCCCAACCTGTAATGTGTTTAAAGGGATACTCTATTGAAAAACATAGTTCCCTTTTTTTTGCCCATTGATGCTGATGCAGCCTCTGACAATTTATTTTTTATAAATCTTTTGTGTTTTTTTAGGGTTTTTTTTACTCACTTTCAGTCCTTCCTCCCCTTCCGGTCAGGGACTCCCAAACCCAGACGTCCCTTAAGGTTTACGTAACTTGCACAGTGCGGGAACTAAAAACTGTGCACCGCTACGGGACTTGCGCACATTACGTCGCAAGTCTGTAGCGTCTTATTATTATTAATCTTTATATAGCGCCAGCATATTCCACAGCGCTGTACAATGGGCACTGTATAGATAGGCTTACAATACGTTGAACAACATTTTCACAAACCAGTACAGGAGGAAACAACAATCTACAATCTAGAAGGGTTTGGGTTGGAAACAGGAGGAGAGGACTGCAAGGTGAGACAGGGTTATTCAAAGAGCTCTGAATTGCTGGCGAAAGGTAACCGAACGCTGAAATTCAGCGTTCAGCTACCTTTCCTGGCCATTCGGCTATTCAGAGAGCAGGCAGTTCGCCAAATGTTGGTGAATTGCCAGCACATACGGTGCCTGTTCATTGCCTGTTTGAGGGCAGTGAATCCCCATAGCTTCTTCTATTCATATAACAAAAACCAGCAGGGAAAAGTTGCCAAAATGCCCTGCCATTCGGCTGCTTCATTCGACGGGTTTATTCAGGCGAATCCCATAGGCTTCAATGTTAAAAATATTCCCGTTTTAATTCAATATCTAATAAACCATTTATTATAATATTCTGCAGTAAAAAGTCTCTTTATTTATAGATTTTTTAGGATCTTTTAAGCATTTTTCAGGATTTTTTTGCAAAAAAAATTCCCGATATTTTTTTTTTTTTAAATAAAATTTAAAATGTTTTTTCACAGCCCTTTTTATTATCATTCATTGGATCTCATATGTAAATTTCAGACATTTTCACTCAGTAGTTTGTTTGCAAACATCGTTTCACTTTTAAACATTCAAGCGTACCGTTTTTTTTCCCCCACTCCATTCATCTGCGGTGTCGGCTTTTTCCGGCGGCTGCTCTGTGCTGTAATCGGCTCCTGCTCGGGTTTCTCTGGCATCTTCGGCGGGGTTAATCCAGATGTTTTTGCCGGTTTCGGTGTGCATTCGCTGGGTTTTGCGGTGAGTGTTCGGCAGGTTTTCCACCACGGCCCTGTGGTGCTTGCTGAATACACCGCAGGGTCGCCGAAATGGGATCGCCGAATCAAGCCGAATTGAAGAGAACGAAAAGTCACCGAACGTGCAGTGACTTTTCGAATCTCTTTGAATAATGTGACACATACGAGGTATGTGCACAATTGTATAAAGTAAGTAATTGTCATGTATAGTGGTGACATTGAAAGGTATGTGTTTATGTTTTCTATGTGGTATATGGTGCCTATAACAAGTCACTATGAGAATGCAGCTCTCTGCTGCAGCAGCAGGGGACTGTTATTATGACGCACAGGGTCTTATGTTCAGGAAGGATTGGGGGAAGATTATAGGTGTGGCACTGGTGATGTGTTCCTGCTTACCCTCATAACCACGAGGATACTATGGAACAAGCAGCCAATCTGTCTGTCTCCTGATTCTTTCCTGTTTTTACAGGTAAGCCTAAAGCAGGAAGTAACTCCCAGACACTTAAAATAAAGAATCCATGTTATATACAGCTGTATTAACTGTGCAGAGAGTCAGATGGGAGACAATAAGAGATATCCTTAATGTAAACACTAGGAGGGTGGAGGCTCCAGGTACTCTGCAATAATAATGGTAAAAAGCAGTATTTCCTGATGCAGAGTCAGTTATGTACATTTAAATGTACTCAATATGCAGAAATCTTAGATGCATTATTATTTATTATTAGAAAGGAATTGTTCTATGTCTTGGCAGATATGACATCCCCTTATGTGCAGAAGGAAAATGAATAGCTGTAGCACGCTGCACACTGTATATAATAGGATGTATAGTCTGTGAGACGGATTCACAACTTTCCACAGGGAAAGTTAGATGTTTTGAGAAAATGAAGATGACATGTTAATAGGTCATTTAGAATGAAAATGTTATTGTTTTAAAAGCATTTGGAAAATATGCATTTAATAAAGAGATAACCACGAGGATACTATGGAACAAGCAGCCAATCTGTCTGTCTCCTGATTCTTTCCTGTTTTTACAGGTATTTACATCTGTCTGCTGGCCCTCTGAACGGGGTCTGCAACAATAACTCTGAGAGTGTTGGACTGCTAGGTGAGAGTGATGGGCTGCAAGGTGAGAGTGTTGGGTTGCGTCAGTGAGTGGTAGGCTTCCCGAAATAGGAAAGTCGAAAGGGAGCGTTTGAAGGAAGGGAAACTAGGGGAAAGTCTGACCGTACGAGGGAGAGCGTTCCAGAGGATGGGGGCTGCGCGTGAGAAATGCTGCAGTCTATCATGGGAATAGGTGTTGTGGGGAGAAGCTAGGCGCAGGTCACTGCTTGACCTTAGGGAGCGGGCTGTGCATAACGATGGATTGGAACTGCATGCATGCACAGATCTGGTCCATCAGCTGCCTCTCTCAGACAGCTCACTACAGCAATTGGTCTCAGAGAGGGTGATGTTGGCAGTCGGGAATACATAAATCCCAGACGCTGGTGAAGTTGGGTGAGGTGGAGAAAATGCCATGATTTCACCAGATCGGGGGGGCACCCCTCACGTCCTGATCTCCCGATGACTTTAAAACTGTAAAGTGGTAAGGATAGGTAGAGTGTCCCTTTAATATTAGGGATTTTGCTTATGTTACGCGCATTGTACAGATGTAGTTATGTCCTCTCACTTTATCAAAGAAGATCTTTGTAAAAAACCTGCAGTAGATGAAGATGGTCAAATATAAATAGTACGCAATATTGGTAGTAGAAGGTCACTTTTGTGTCTTCTTTCATGGTTATTTATATATAAGGCTTGTATTTGAAGAGATTGTGGATTTTTTCACCATTATCTTTCTAGGAAGGCCAGACTGACATTTTAGTCCTCCGATTTAATGACAATGTGGGTTGGTTTAGCGTCTATGTATTCTAGGTCTGTAAAATATCTACTTAAACATTTTACTACCATTCCAGGGTCTCACATTGCCTTCAAAACTATTAAAAAAGAGGCGTTTTTTTTTACCAAAGTAATAAACCATTTTTTCAAAATTAAACTACAAGTGGAACACACCTTATCCAAAATACTCAAGACCAGGAGCATTTTGGATTTTGGAATTCTTCCTTTACTGTACTCCAAAAACAGAGTTGGGATCCTCTGTAGGCTAGGGGAAGGTGTTGAGGCTTCAAATATGGCCCCGGTTGCTGATGGACTTGAAAAAGTAGATTAAGGGTCTGAAGGCTATGAAGACTGAGTTGGCCACTGAGACCGCAGAGGGAGATTATGAGATGGATATTATGTATTCTGGTCTATGCTCACCGGTGATGCTGAGGCTTAGCTGCGTCTTGGAGCTTCTAGGGAATGGACAGCACCATTGAAAACTTCATCCAAGTTCAGGGGTGAGATCTGAAAGAGTGTTATTCGAAAACTTTGGATTGTGGAGTGATTCGGTTTTGAGAATCACATCTTTAATGTCTTTCCTGTCCATTAAGTGGTTTTTCTAAAACAAAATTCCTTAATACCATTTACTTGCCTCGGGGGGAAAAAATTACATTATCATGTGCTGCTGACAATAACGGGTGACCTTGGAATGCCTCGTTATTCCTTGGCTGACTCATCATCAGCCCTTCTATACAACTCATAGGAAGCTTTAATGAACAGTAGGCAGAGACGCAAGAAGATTTTGTGGCTCAGCCGGAATAGGATGGGAACATTTATACTAACTGCTGCGGCTGCTACACTTAACATCTCACACATCAATCATAGGAGCTATGGCCTTATGAGCCTCAGAAGGTTGGAAATGTCCATTGTACATCTTGACTGTGGCCGAATAACAGACGTGCGACATGATTTAGGATTAGTAGAGGTTAGACCAAGAATGGACATGATGGCCTTGTTTGAGTCATTTGGGTTTGGCCGTTTATGAGCAGAACATGCCACATTCTTCTTGATCCATCCACTCCTGTGTGTTTTCGAGTGACTGAATATAAATAAGACTATAATGCACCTAAAAACATCAGCAATAAAGTGACTGGTCCAACTGCTGAAATGTTCTGATCCCCCTACTTACCCGTGCAGCCATAGCACTGGCTTTACATGGAGAATTCCTTTTGTGTTTCCAATTTCCGTAATGGCCCATCAAAGTTTAATCTAAGATTTCACAGTTACTCATTACTATAATATATTCATTAAACAGATATGTGTATGTACAAAAAGGAAAACAACACAGCGCTCCAAAAGACCTGAGTCCAAAGAGATAGTGGGGTAGACACACAATATGTCCAAAAACAGTATTCGTTCTTCTTCGGAGTAGATCTTCTCAAAAATGCAGATGGAGTGTGCACTGTAGGGAGGAAACACAGAAAAAAGGACCAAAAATTGCGCAGTACGATAGCACCCAAGATGAGAGCAATTAATGTCAGTATTTAACTCACATTCTGGGGAGCCTACAACTGGCTCTTGGGAATAAGGCGGGCAGGGACTGTATGTTAGGTGCCCATAAGACCTTCAAACAGCTTCTTCGGAATTCACCAAAATAGGGATGCTTTACAGCTATAGCAGCTTTCACTCTTCTGGGAAGGCTTTCCACAAGATTTTGAAGCGTTTCTGGGGGGGGCAGTGCGCGGCTCCGTGCAGTGGGAGTGTCGCTGCTCACCTGGCCGTGCAGCGACACTATGTGTATGTGTCTTAAGAAAATTAATTTGGTACGTATGATTAATATCATTATATTAATATCCTGCAGTTAGTGCTGCAGCAGCTTCCCATGAAACATGGCCGCCACCATGGCACTAGAATTGCTGCTGCCGCTTTTTTTCCTTGCACCTATATCCCTTAAAAAAAGAAAACGAGGGTGTGAAGACTCGGCATTTTTTTTATTATTATTATTTAGTCTCTCATATATAAAGTGAACCTATTCCGGCAGGTTCAAATTCATGTCAAAACCAAGGGCTTTATTTAATTATTTCAGCCAATTTCTCAGAAAAAAAAAATATCAGCTGCTGATATTTTTGAAAAAAATAAATATGATTAAGCTGAAACAAATTGGCACGAGCCAATATTAAAAAAAAGCAGCTGACCCAATGAAAGGTCGTCCGTAAAAACGGCAGTAAAATCTAATTTTCAGCCAGCATCATACAGATTTGGGCCTTTGAGCATGTCTATTAGAAAATATGATTTATTTAAAGAATAAAAAAAATCTGTCTAATTCTCTCCATTTCCCTGCCTGAAAATCCATTTAGCAGCACCTTTTGTGAAAAATTTATTTTACTGATAAATTCAAATGGACTCACTAAAGCCGTTATTTTCAGTATCGATGCAAAAGCTGAGATTTTGATCTGAATTGCCAGTAAACCCCAACTGAATCTCCCAAACCAAAAAATAGATAAAATACATCCGAAAAGGGTCCTGATTTTGGCTATCGGGCCAAATAAATTCGAGGCCTATGTCCCCAAACATACAGAAGGTGCTTATTAATTAATTCTTCCTTATTTTTACCAACTAATAAATTAAAATGAAAGGCAAATGAAACAATTTTAAATAAAAATGTAGAAATTAAAAAAAAAATTAATTTAATATTAATGTATTAAAATACATTCCTTAAATGTATTAGTTGATTTTTTTTATAATTAACAATAATAATTATATATTTTTAAAAACCATAAGCAATAACAATGTACCTAAAGACTAATAATATACAGAGCATCTTTTTAATTTTTTTAAGCCCTCATAATTTAGGCACGTTTCCGTAAAAACAATCCTGACTCAAGGCTGTAGTTACCCACACACATAATATATTATTTACAAGGGTCTGTAAGTCTGAGGGTGCACCAAAATAAATAAATCACCTTTATTACGTTGGGAAACATCTCCCTTGGCCTTATTACACTAAAGCTCCCAATGACAAATTAATACATTATGGCAGCCGATACTGAGAGATCGATGACTGATTAGCTCTTAAATCAGGGCGGTGATGTTTATACATTTCTTTGATTTACTTGTTTAAAATGCATTAGCAATTGAAACTATTTATGATGGCTATTGAGACGGTGAAATATGGGCCTAATTTCCCAAACACCTTGCCAAAGTTCACGGCAATAAATACACAAATGCTCATCACTCAGCTCTGTTTACGCTGGGAGAAGAATTAAATCGAATTAAAAGGGAAAGTGAGGAAATTCGGAATTACCGTCCACTGAGAGGCGACCCGGGAGGTACGAAAAACTACTTATCTCAACCTGAGTGTCTTCTCTTTTTGTGTGTGTGTGTGTGTCTGCTGGCAATAAACGATTTTATCACACATTCGTTAGAGAATCGATGCGGTTTAAGCTTCGCCGCCTCCGGCTAGTGGCCCTGCAATGAAATAAAAAAGTCAAATTGATATTTCTGGTGATAAATTAATTAAGATAACCTGAAATGACCTTGATAACCAGACATGAAAGAAAATAATATATAAATAATAATATATTGAAGTGGCTGGAAGATATGTAGCACAATAATACGGTATTGTGCAAAAGATGAGAGTATGTGGGGTGACATCGCAGAATTAGAATTGTAATAAAATGCATACAGGAAACTGATATTGAGAATTCTTTTTAGAGTTATTATAAATCGAAAACATAAAACCACTGTGTTATGTTCTGCGGAGTCCCCCCCCAAAAAAAGTCCACTTACAAGTTGGTGCTGAAATGTGAGGGGTGGAATGGGGGGTTGGAATGGGGGGACCCCTCCTGTGCACCACAGGCAAGAGGGCTAAATAGCTAAATATACACAATAAGTTGAAGAAGAATCAACTAATGGCACTGCATTTTTTGGGGTCCACTAGAGCAGTGGTTCCCAACTGCGGTCCTCAAGTACCCCAACAGATCAGGTTTTCCAGATATCCAAAGCACAGCACAGGTGATATGATTTGCTGCTCAGTGATTGCAGGATTCAGTCTGCATTTCCCCACGGTGATCCTCAAAACCTGGCCTGTTAGGAGTACTTGAGGACCACGGTTGGGAACCATTGCACTAGAGTGACCCAATGCTTTACTTGGAGATACAGGATAATGTACAAATGTTTCGGGATATATGCCAGTTTCTCAGGGAGTACTTGTACACTGAGGAAGAGGCACCTTCCAAACACGATTGTACGTTATCCTTTCTCTCCAAGTAAAGAATTGGGTCACTCTAGTGGACGTTATCCTGTCTCTCCAAGTACGGAGCCATGTCCTAGAATGGAAGCATGAATGTGGTTTCAATAACAACCAGGACAGTCATCAGGGGGTGACAGCCCATGATATGTTCAGGGGCCCAGTAGCGCCAAAGGTCCCTGGCCAAGCTTTGCGCACTTTGTCTAAGAAACACAAACATAAGGGTACCCCATGCCACCCAGGACTAGCCCACGAAGATATCAACAAATTGCCCGGTGGGCTGCTGCATCTGGGGCTGAAAAGAGCACTCTGATTTATCACTGAGGTAGCAATTAGTATGGTCTGCACCAATGTTAAGGTGTAGACCAAAGCTCTGACATAAGGAAACACTTTTTATCCCCTTACTGGAGGGGAAGAGTTTACTGAAATGGGCAGCAGATGGAAGGGGGCCCGACTAATGTACCGGCTGGGTGGAGTAGAGGTAATGTCACTGCTCTGCATGGAGAGAGCCTGTGGAGTCATGGGTTTGATCCCAGCGAGCAACCTTTCCAGTAAGTGTCCTTGGCAAGACACCTAACGGTACATACTCGCCACCCAGGACATACTTGAAAACAAGAGAAATCTTAATGTATCCTTCCTTGTAAAATCCTTTCTCAAAAAAAGTAAGAAGCCCCAAGAATTCTGATTGCAGTGATTGATAACAACCAACAGATGGAATGTGGCATGACAAGGACTTGGAATGGACTACGAGGAGAAGGTGACGCAGTAAAATAGGTCAAGCAGCAGAACTGGTGACGCTCTCCAAGTAAAGCATTGGGTCACAAAAATGACCCAAAAAAATGCTGTTGATGGTTTGTTCAACTTATTGTATCATTATAAATGGATACCCAAGGTGTCCGCGATTATTACAATGGAATGAGCTTAAAAAGAAGTGAAATAAAAATGCTATGAAAACTAGTAGCTATGGCTTAAATAAAGTTCTGTTTCTCTAGCCATGAGGTCATCATGGCGAGACATGGTCATAGAATAGGAGCTTCCTACACTACTTTGGAGAATGACTGAGTGTGTGCAAATGTAAAATTTTGGACAAGTAAATCCTTAAACATTTAAATTTAAAAGGATAAAAGAAACAAGGAATCAAACCACTCAGAGCCTTAATAAACTAGAACAAATGCCAAACAAATGTGTATTTCCAACAGTGGGCAGAGATGGACATATTTTCCATTAAATGGGATGATACTGGTAGGTCGTGATTGGGATGCTACTGCCGCCCAGTTGCTCTGTTGAGTGATTCTGAGGGCATCTTAACTACAAGCATTGATTGATAAATCTCATATCCTAATTCTGATTAGTATTGGGGATTTTGGAGCTCCAGCTCCAGGCCCATTCTCCAAAATAGAGTTAATAATTATGGCACCATGTGATTTGGAGTGGAGTAGGAAAAAGACACAATGGGAGGTAAGAAACATAGAACAATTGTGTAATGGAGATAAAGATGGTGAAGCATGGTGAAGCTCAATGGATATACAAGAGATGAGGCTAAGACCAACAACGATTTTCAGCCTAAGGCCCATAAAGCCATTCATCGCGCTCATCTCAAATTATGTCACAACTAATAACTATAAGGAATGATACTGCAGGCACTAGTTTGGAAGACATTTTCTACATGAGTGCAGTAAAGCAGATGCTGCCTATATAATGATAATAATAATGATTATCATAATTGTTGTTATTGTTAACACAATTGCAGTATAGCTATGTGTTGCTGAAAACTCTAGCTCAGGACCAGATCAGGACCAGAAATTGGCCAAGGTATTAAAAAGAGGGCAGCCCACTGTCTTTATTTTTTTAGTGTGAGACTATAATAAATAACATACCAAATGATCACTGTCTAATAATTGTGTGACAACCTTTAATTACTCTTAAATTGTTGACATCATGTGGGTAAACGTTAATTAAATGGACAATAATAATACAGCAACATGCAAAGTGCTAATTTTTCCAATGAAAGCTATCCAAGAACATATTAGGACTCACACGTTGACTATTATATAGAGTATGTGTGTGTGCGTGTTTGGTGATAATACATTGCTTTATATATAATGTATATATAATACATATAAGGAAACAGCAGAAGCAAGTTATGGATTACCAGCTGAAGAAGCCTGTGTGGCAAAACGTGTTCTGGTAGCTATACTCATTTTTGTTTTAATAAATGTTTTTATTTACTGCTGATTTGCCTAGTCCTGTATAAAGAAGGTTCCGGGGATTCCTCATAATTCCCGGCGCGCATTCCAAGGAGCCATAGAGGCTCATTAATATGTGAGTTTTGAATTTTAACACTATCTATGCCTGTTTTTTGAAAAACAAGATTGCACTAGGGGTATCCCCGACATATCTTGCCTCACTGCAGGGGTATCCTGTTCACCACCTATTGGATCGAACAAGGGGCTAGATGGGCGCCTGAAAATCCATACAAAGACCCATAAGGCTTTCTATCCTGGAGCCAGGAGATTGGCTCATAAGAATGTGAGTTCTATATCCTTCATTTATATAATCATATTTGGAGTGGCATACTGCGCAATTTTTGGTCTTCTTGTTCTCTCCCGCAGTTTGCTGGTATATCTTCTATAAAAGAGGGTAACCCCTGAAGATATGGAAGGTTCCATTAATGGGCATGTAGTGCACACATCCTCGCTTACCAGTGGACTTTGGTTCGCAGGCGCTACGTTGTTTCTTTTCTATGTGTTCTTTTTTTTAGGGTTGTTTAGAGGAACCCCCAAATTGCAACCTTAAGCGAGCGTGTAAATGAGTACACATTCTTGGGCGCTTCACTTTTTAATGTATCTACAAAGCAGAGTTAACTGAAAAATTCTTTAGACATTGGTGTCCCTTGATGCCTCATTTGTCTCTAGAAACTAAGACAGCTGTGTATGATTCATTTTTACACACAAAGTGATACTCATTGCAGGGTCTCAGAGGGACACCCCCAATTGAAGTGTCCCCCCTCCTCTTACCCTGTAGAGCTTTCTTGAAATTAATCACTAGCAAGTACCATGTATGAACCTCGGTTGGGGACGATTGCGATCGTTGGGGATGGAGGTCTACACAACGGATAGTTGGTGGTTATTGTTCGACAGTGGGTGTGTTGAATACTGCATGAGCAGTACACTTTTTATTCTTAACACCGTTGTACATTTTGTTATCTATTGTGTTGTAATGGATAAATGTACCGCTTTCAGCGTGTTCCATTAAAAAATGGAGAAAAAAATAATAGAATTTGAATAAAATCTAAAATGTCTACATCCTAATAGGTGAGGGGAGGACACTAAAACTATATCTCATACCTCTAGTGCTTCTGTGGCCACAAACCAAAGTGATCAAAATATTTGTTTAGGAATTAATCGAATGCCTGGTCTTTCTCAACCATGCAACCTGTCGACCCAAAATATCAATAAAGCGAATGCATTAGCAATGTATTACTTGCAAAGAGTAGAATAATTTGTAAACAGAAATCCAACTTACATTGACCAGCGTGATCAATATTACAGATGCTCTCTCGCAAACTGTTTAATATTTTAGATGCTCCTCAGCAGAATGTGCTGTTCTAAGACACTCGGATGAATTGTTACAACAAGCCTACTGATTGTTCTGAAGAGACCACTTGCAACACCTCATCGTTAGGATGCACAGATGGACTGGGAGCGATCACAATATTCTAAGCAAGTTTGCTAATGAAATACGAATCTGGTTGCAAACATTGACTCCAGATATAGTCACTCAAGGTGCGTGGCCACTAATAATTTTGGCTTTAATTTGCCAAATTGTTCCTGAGGGTGTCATCTCATGTCATCTCCTCTAGCACTATTTGTCATTTAGATAGGATTCTACTGGCATATTGCTTATTTTCATGAAGCAGCAGGCCTCTTCACTACAAGTGTTGTATTGTAGCCCAGAGAGTTAGTCCAGAAAACCGACAGGTTGAGATCCTCACTTCTGGGTCTAGTCAAACCAATGGCTTTCAATGCAAGCACAGTGAGAGCCATTGGCTGGTTGGGAAAATTCAGTGCTATAAATTCCCAACCTAAACCCAGGAAGCCTTCTAGTGTGTACTGATTCTAATCGGAAAAACAGTAGCCGGTCCCACCATCTTTGACCATGACAGGAGCAAATAGCACACGTTTCGGCTCCTACCAGGGTCCTTTCTCAAGCATTATTTGAGAAGATGGTGTGATCAGCTTCTCATTTTTCTTTTATGGTCAGTAATCGGACTAGTGGATTTGGATTGTCTGCTTTGGAGCCCTTGCAGAATAATTTCTGATGTATTTAATGCATTTTTTCTATTTTGAGTGTTGGCAAACTCCTTTTGTGTTTTAATCATTAGTGTGGGCTGATTGACAGCTTTCCGAGTATGTGGAATCTCACCTACTCGGGAGGCTGAAAACAGTCTTCTGGTCAGATGCTGGGGGGAAAAAGATGGCACACTCAATTGAAAAGGTCAAGATGGCTCGTGCATCTCATTAACAAATCACTCATAAATGTTAATGGCCACACTGGAATTGGGCCCAATGATCACAATTAGAATGTTTTTGTCTCTATGGTATGAAGGATGATGGAGAAATGAGCTAGCACATTTTATGAGGAGAAGCAATCATGATACTTAGAAAAATGCACTGTGGAATCAAGCTCAAAAAGAGTAATTTGTGTCACTTTGTCTTGAGAAATAGATTTCAAGTACGACATAGGCTGAAAAATAAAATTACCCATCTCTACCACTAACACTACTACATGAATATTTGGTGAATTGAAAGTCAAACATCCAGAAGGCAGGGCAGACAACCAGTTGAGATGATTCTATTTCAATCAGTCTGCTCATCCACATTGACTGATTTTGCTACCAATATCATTTATAATCGTTAAGTACAGATATTTTCCATTAATTTCAAGGAAGTTGTTCAGTCGCAATGTTCTTATTAATGCAATACGGATTGAGGATCAATGGAAAAACGTTTTTGGTGTGTAGTTCTACAATTGGTTTGGTTTTTCTGGCAAGTTCAATGGAACGACTGTCAGTGATTACAGCAGCTGCATGTAGCTCTTATAGGCATTGTGTGGCATAATGTAGATTGACAATGGAGGCTTCCCACCTCAATGGATGTTAGCTTCTGAGAAACTGTATGATTGTGGTGAGTCATTGCAGTCATTAGACACTATGGAGGTTAAACAAAGAATGCTGGCATTTACCAACGTTGTGAACAATGGCAAAAATGAACACTGATGCAACGGTGACAAACCATAGTGTTTCAAGAAGAGAAATTCATACCATGGTAGGAAAATCTTCATCAGAGAGGGAATCATCTCATGTTGATGTTTGGAAGCCCCTTTGTGAAACGCCAATGTTTTTCACCATAGCATCTGACAATTCTGACAGTTGTGAGTTTTTCAGATTCCGAAACATTGAAAATCTGAATTGGCCGAAACGGCTGATTCCGATAGTTTCCATGGTTGAAAATTCTTGAATTCCGAAACGTTCTAAACCAAACCAATCTGAACCGAAAACACGTCTAGTAGTGTGTATGTTTAAGTGGACGTATATTTTTGTAGCCCATGCTATTTGTAAAAGTTGGCAATGAACTCTTATACTGGCCACATATGACCACTTTCTTTCCATTCCAGGTCTATTTAAATCTACATTCCATGATCGAAAATTTTCCATCCTAGAAAACGAAGACATTCCTTTTCTAAATCAAATTTCCGTTAATAGCTGCCCAATAGCTGATGTAATGGGCAGCAATAAAAGAATATGTCAAAGCATATTATGAGCTGACAACCCATGCTAATTAATCTTTCTTTACTGTATATACCGTTAGAATACTCGCTCACAGCTGAATGCCCAATGTCTGGAATTTAATAGTTCTCGCTGGTAACCATATAAAGAATATATGATTTACAGAGCCCCTCGCATTGTATGCACCGCTCAGCTGAAAGGAACACAATGCACGAGCTCAATAGGATCCTAATCGCGTTGTTGTTTTAATATCCTCTACGGGATTCTTAATATACTAAAGAATTCCTTCCGTGGCGAATTATGACAAATAAGCTTCAATCGTTACATAAATACGGATTGAGCTGCAGAAATTGCTGCGGTAAAACAAAAATGAATAATAAAAGAGAGGTACGCGGCACGGAAAGCATACAAAATGTAAAAAAAATACAAAATAAAAGGACGATCTATTTTGGAGCCGAAGGTCAAAAATCTTAAAAAAGCAAATAAATGTGTAAATATGACTGTCAGATAAATAAAAAATGAGGACGAGCAGGATGGTCACGCATGCATGTCAATTTAAAGGTGTATGATATTAAAAAAGAATCAATACCTTTTGCAATATTTAAAGCAGCGATGGCGGCTTAAATAAAATATAGGAAGCTCAAAAACATTTATAGACGTCTAAAAGACATATAGGGATTTTTTTTAAAAAAACTCAACAGTTGTCTCCATTTTTAGAATTTTGAACCAGAAATTCACTCAGTGATTTTCAAGGGCTAGATCATAAAATGTCAGTAGAGGTAAGTGTTTGTGTGTGTACATATATATATATATATATTCTTTTTCAGGCAAGCTTAGACCTCCAGATGTTTTTGGAAATTCAGCATCCATGATGCCCAGCTATTTGTTAGGTTGGCAGAGCATCATAGTAGATGTAGTTCCAAAACTTCTTGGGCTTTTAAATGTTTATGCAAGGATAGAGAAGGGTTTAAGAGGGTTATTAAAAAGAAAATAGCCCTTTTTAATATAGAAAGTAATTATCACTTCATAAACCTGATGAATCATACATTTCAATATCCAAAAGAGGATTATGGCACAGTTAAATATGTGCCGTGATTGGTTGAATTATGTTCTGAGCATGAATTTAAGTGTATTTATTGGTTTTGCCACTGAACCTGGTCAAAACAGCGTTAGACTTTCTGAAAGAGTATTACAATCTGCGTATATTTTGATACAGCAACCACTCGGGATACTTGGTTCCGGCTAAACAACATGGTCCTCTACGGTATATACAGCCGCAGACTTGCATCTGTGCAAATGAGAGGTCTTTTTTATTCCATCATGAACAAATGCCACACTTGGCTTTCAATCACTATTGCAGGTGATTAAAAAAACCACAAACAAAATCCTAGCTCAATTAGAGCACTTACTAAACATACAGCGATCCTGACTATCCAGGTAACAAAATCTAACAAACAAAAGAAAATCACACCTTTTGCTAGAGGTGTTACTGCTCCCTGCCCTGCTCTCAGCAGTCTGATTAAAACAATTCTGTCCAGGAGTCGGCAGACTGAGAATTTACCTTTTGCTTAATTAATTGGCAACAAGTGTGCGAGAGGATAAAGGCCATGCAGGATTCTGGGTCCTAAATATCTTTCCTCGATTACTCTCCCAGACATTCTGATACGCACTCCAAGCACTCTGTCAAAATATGTTGTGGTAGCCAAATCGCTCACAAATGCACACATTTTCTTAAAGAAACATGGGGTGCGTAGTTAACAGTTTTGTTAAATTTTATTTTCTTATGGTTTTGTTTCTCCTTTACTGAAATGTTACTGGAATGAAAGGTTCTAAACTCTAGATGGTGTCCCATATTTCATACAATGTCACAAGGGGTCTGCATTATCAGCATACAGGCAGAAATAGCATTTGTGTCAAATACAGTATATGAGATAAATAAAGATAATAAAATGGTCATGATCATAATGAGATTATTAGCAATGCAACTTCCAAAAAATAACAATATCTGTATGTGCTGCATAATGCCTGTGTATGGAAATTACGGTAACACCATGTATCTGTACTGTACAGGGATTTTAATTAATTATAACCCCTGAATCATATCCCTGTATAGCACCAGTGACCCTAGAGATCACCCTGTATTCTGCCCTCTCTATGGCTGTTGTAATGCAGCAGTAAAGTTTGTTCAGCTTTTATTGCTACAGTAGGGTTGAGGGCTGCTCCTTGTAGCTGTAAAACAGAGTGAAAGGAGTGAGATCTCACTAAGAATTACATTTTCAGCAAGAACACTAATTTTGCTGTACTAATATATTTAAATGAGGTTTAATATTGAATTTCTTTTGTTTTTTATTGCTTTTCAATGCAAAATCGTCATCTAAGACGTCAGTGGGTCCTTTTGGATTAAAATGTATAACGCTCTGTTGAAATAGAATCTCTTAATTTCGCTGGAATATTCTTTTATAAAATATCCTATAGCCGCTAATAAAAGTTTTTTTTTTTAAAAAAATAACAAATTGAAATGTATTATTTTTATTTATTATTTTAATTTACTGTACTAACTGCTGCGATATTATTAAAAAAAATCTAAAAAAAAATATTTTTATGCACCATCGATTAAAGGAAATACATTTTCACATGACAAAGCCTTTTAAAGAAGCAGGTAACAGATACCCGAATAACATTGGATAAGGTTTCCCATCTTACAATGAGCGAGGAAAAATATTAGCTAACAATAAGCCATCAGCTCTCTGAGCTAAAGTCAATACTAATTCGTAAACAGATACTTTCTCTGTTGACTTTGTCATAGTATATGTTGAATTGATGTGAACATTTTATTTATAGGATACAAAAATATTCGTATGAGACGTATTTCCTACTTTGACAATTTTACTTTAACGTTATTTGATATACCTTTCAGACACTTGGGAAATCAATGCTGCATTTCGCTTCCCTTACGTATGTCAAAGCCTTCGCTTTTAGCTAACAAATATTCTTTGCAGGATCTTCAAATGTAAGATGCTTTTAGCACTTGTTTGGAGTTGAATTTCATCATTCGGCGCTGAAATCTAACATGCTAAACAACTGTCGTATCCAAAGAGTGACATCCGGGGAAAATATTGGGTAATTCTTTTCTTATTTTTTTCTCATTTTCATTTTATTTTTTGATTAACCTCTCTGTCTTTCAGCGGTTTTATTTGTGGAGAATAAAAGCCAGTGGATACAATAAAACTGAAGGTACTGTGAAATTATGCGCGTTTCACTTAAAGCGTTGGCGAACGGAAGAAAACTGAAAGAAATCAAGAAGAAAATAACACAATCCCTAATCATTTTGTGTGATGTGCGAGTATATTCAAAGCTACATCAATAAAACTGACAGGAATGTGTGGTGTGTATGAGCGTATAACAGAGCTCCACAGCAATAAAACTTACAGTAATGTGCGCTGTGCATGAGTGTATCACAGTGCTCCCCTGAATGTATCACAGAGCTCCACAGCAATAAAACTGACAGGAATGTGCGGTGTGTATGATCGTATAACAGAGCTCCACAGCAATAAAACTTACAGTAATGTGCGCTGTGCATGAGTGTATCACAGTGCTCCCCTGAATGTATCACAGAGCTCCACAGCAATAAAACTGACAGGAATGTGTGGTGTGTATGATCTTATAACAGAGCTCCACAGCAATAAAACTTACACTCGTGTACAGCGCACATTACTGTATCACAGAGCTCCCGTAATAATTTTGTGTGATGCGTGAGTATATTCAAAGCGACATCAATAAAAATAACAGGAATGCGTCCTGTGTATGAGCATGTCGCAGAGCTCCACAATAATAAAAGTCACAGTAATGGGCAGTGTGTATGAGCAAATTACAGAGTTCTACAGCATTAAAAGTCACAGTAACATGTAGCGGGTGAAAGTATCACATAGCTCCACAGCAGTAAAACTCATAGCAATGTGTGCTGTGCATGAATTTATCACAGAGCTCCACAGCAATAAAATTTACAGGAGTGTGCGGTGTGTATGAGCGTATAACAGAGCTCCACAGCAATAAAACTCACTGTAATGTGCAGTGTGCATGAGTGTATCACAGAGCTCCACAGCATTAAACTCACAGTAATGTGCACTGTGCATGAGTGTATCACAGAGCTCCACAGCAATAAAACTCACTGTAATGTGCAGTGTGCATTAGTGTATCACAGAGCTCCACAGCAATAAAACTCACAGTAATGTGCGATGTGCATGAATATATCACTGAGCTCCACAGCAATTAAACTCACTGTAATGTGCAGTGTTTATGAGCGTATCACAGAGCTACACAGCAATAAAACTCACAGTAATGTTCAATGTGTATGAATGTAACACAGCAATAACACTTATAGTAATGTGCGCTGTGCATGAGTGCATGAGTGTATCACCAAGCTCCACAGCAATAAAACTCACAATAATGTTCAATGTGTATGAATGTATCACAGCAATAAAACTCAAGATTAGGACCAGATCATGTAGAACATACCAATACTTGATGTGTGTGAATATAAAATGGGATAGCATGCAAAATGCAACCTACTGTATGTGGGCGAGAAGATGGTGAGATTTGAGTTGTCTGTTATCTCTTGCTATTTCACCTAAAAAAGGAATAAACTAACAGAAAGAATGGAAACACAGGAAAAATACCATAACTATCACTTTCTATAGGGTACGATGCTTAGATTGTCCCTTTAACCCCTTGCTGACTGCTGACATGTCAGACACGACATCAGGAAAAACGTGTTTTAGTTGTGATTACATTATTTCTGAAATATTGTCTTTATATATATAGTATCAAAGGAATCTCTAACTGCCCTGTAAAAAGGATATATAGTATATGATGTGTATGGAGAAATCAAAAGACAATTTCCATGGAGTGGATACACGGCTCAGTGACAAAATGACCGAAAATCTGAAAAAAGGTCAGCCATGAAGGGGTTAACAAAACGGTTTTGCCCACAGATTTTTTGTGTGTTGTTATTGCACTATTTTTCAGATGCAGTAGTCCATAAAAATATCACGATATCAGCCGTTTCTCAGTTTCTATAATGACGTTGTCCGTCATCGAAAACACCTTGATCAAAGACTCTCAGATCACTTGTCTTTCTCGTTTTGGCTGAAAACCAACCGAACCTATTGATCATTTATGCACGCTCCTCATATTCAGATGATTTTCGGAGTGAACGCACTTGCATACAAAGAACAGAAATATTTTCTTACGGGCCTTGTACATTTCAGCAACTGCCGTATCATATGGCAGGAAACGTGAATCATGTGGCCTTTATAGCCTTTCCATTCAAAAGGACGTGCTACTTTCTCAGCATGGCTCCTTGACTCTATAGTTGTGTGCCTTACTGTGAAAATCCCTCACCATATTAATCACAAACATCTGCACGTTACAGTTTATACCACGTTCTAGTTCCTTCATCTACAATAAAGGCTTTGAAAATTATAATTATTATCTAGCCATTTCCGAAATACTTGGAAGCCTAGTTGGGATGTGTCTGTAGACAGTAACCACTCTCGTGGAATCCCTAGCTTGCTACATAAAACCACTGCAAAACAAGGCATCCTCTACCATATTAGAATATCAGGCTCTAAGATTATGCATGATGCTCATCCAAGGGTGCCTTGACATGACCACCACTGAGATGTTAATAGAGATTGAGATCGAGAGAGGTTATGTGATTCTTCTTCCATTGGCGCCTTGCCATTGATAGCTCTACTGTATTCTGGCCAAGCCTTTGAAATAGTAGTTCAAGCCAGAATATTTTTAAGCCACTCACTGACTCTGTGGAGCCCATTGTGACTCTCCGTGAACACTGCTTGAGAGCTATTTATTCCTAGTTTCTAGTTCCCAGTCTTAGACTGCTCATGACCAGAGGTAGCACTATGGATGACTTTGCCCTCTACACCATGGAATCTCAGGTATGTAAAGGATTTATGAAACCCTTTACATAGAGTGGCTTTGTAGAAGAAAAATCACTTAACACTAGATACTGGAAGCCGCTATTTTTTATACCGTTCCAGAAGAGAAGAACGAGCTACGTTGCAATAGCTTGTTCTTCTTTATCTGGCTGCAAATTAATGACTCCAATACAAAGTATAGAATACATTAATTTACAGTAAGTTGACGTAACATCTTAGTCACTAGCAAGACTTTCAATCCATGAGCAAAAGAGGACCGGGCACTCAGTCTTCCAACAATGGCCGATTTATCAGAAAAAACTGGCAGCGTTTGAGGCCGACATGACCTTTCTCAACCCTTGAAAAAACAAATTGTCACAGAAGGTTTCCAATAAATCTGTCGGTGTTGGTGTTGTGTGCCCTCTCCTCTTTTTGACCATGGATTATGTGTTGTGGGAGTTGGCCTCTCCAGGGCTTGGTGCACCTGATGTTCGCGTCTCGAGAGTGGTGTGCTGGTTCTACGCCATGTTCCTACTAGCAGAGCTTGCTCGGTTGTAATAGCAGCAGGAGCTGTTAAGGTGAAGGCTGGAGCTGTTATGTCTAATGGCTCAAGCCTTAGTTTAACGGCTTAGTCGTGATGCCAATTTAGGCACAACAAATCCCAAACAAAATTATGTTTTAGAGGACAGCATGGGGAAAGGCAGAACCTTTGCAATACTGGTGGCTTGACTCTATTTAAACCAAATTAAGCAACACCATAAAACATCCCAGATAACATTCTGACAGTCCTTGTTCCTTATTAATATTAATTATCTGTACCAAAATAATCATCAGTATAGAGCGTTACGCATGGTCATTACTGATGGTTGCTACACATGCCTCCAAGGAGGTCCCGGGTCCTATTTTCTAGCCATTATTTTGTGCGCTCCATTTGCCTGATTTGCATTACATATGTATTTTTTTTGGTCTAATAATACTCCTACTTGGAAGTGTAAATTCTTCACCGCATTGAAATGAAAAGACTGCAACGAGGTTAAAACCACGTACGATGCTTATAAACGACTCCCTTATTATCTGGAAGACGGCTCGGGGGACAATCGCAAAAAAGGTCGACAGCGTCGGCTGGGAAACAGAGAAAGAACTTAAAGTTGCGAATGCATTTCGTTTCATCGGCTTCTTCTGCAGAGTGTCTGCCTACTGGATAAAATAATAGTAAGGAATAATAAATGAAATCATCTGAGAGCCTGATCTGTTACTGACTGTAAGCCTTAAAGAGGGCAACTCTAAAGAGCGCTACCTCGAGCCTTCGACTCCGTTAATGGTTTATTTTTCCGTTTACAGGAATGGGAAAATAGGCACTAAATCAAGGTTTGACTTGACCTGCAGGGCGTCCTATTCACATAATAGTCCCCAACATCCAACTCGTATTTCTTATTACTGCCCTTTCTGTGTTATAAAGGCCTACGAATCAATGCACTTCAGCTCCTTAAAGCACTAAACAAGCTCGGTAATGGCTGTTTCATCGGGTCGGTTTATAGAAAGCCTTGCAGCGGGTTCTGGCACAAACAAATCTTTCCAAGTTCTCTGCAATGATTCATCTTTATGTTCTCCAGAAAATACTATTAGTCAATGAAATATGTAAGGCTGCTGACCAGTTATATATATATTAATATATGCATAAAAAAAACGACTCTCTTACGATGAGCACCGAACAAACCCTCAACGGAGATCGGCCAATCGCATCCCGGATTTTTCAAATCGAACGATTTCCCAAAATTAATATCTGATTATATAAGTTATATTAATTTTAAGGCATAATATGATTTTTTTAAGAGGCTTTGAATCTTAATTATAGATTTCTTAATCACGCGGACATGGCGTGCATAAATAATGCGTGTTCGTTCTTTAGTCGTTTCGTTTTGACCTTCCTCTTTCTGCAAGCGATTCTCATTATCAGGTTAAACTCTGTATGGATTGAAAAAAAATATATATAAGAAAGGAAAGTCCTCGCGTGAAGGGCACATCGTTATAGAGAGGTTGCTTTTTTTTTTTCAGAGACGCGCAGCAAGGTGTCAGATGTGTGCAAGAAAAAAAAAAGCCAGCGAGGCTCGCTTCATATTAATGGATGAGAAAGCCTATGTTTAGACAGCGGGATCCTGAGTCACAGGAAGGGGAGCAATTTACTAACACCTGTGAATGCACATAGTGACATGATGGCACGCTCGGCAGTTTGGATTCCTCCACGTCGTCACTAAATCATGTGATGAAACAGAGAGTTTATATTTATTTTTGTTGGAACACACAGCTTGTTATACAGGGGGTTATCCACTAAGCACCGGTATTGCCAGTACCGGCTAAAAATCGACGGTATTGCATTGAATGCTGCCGTTTCTCAAAACCATAATCCGAAAAGCAAAAGTAGCAGCTTCGCCCTAAAGCTTCTCTTTTTTTTTTTAATTAAAATTTTGAGAAGCACCGGTGTTTTTTGGCACTGAAATACTGGTGATTTTAGCCAGTATTTCCAAAGACGGCAGACACCGGCTGGAGTAGAGAACCCCCATAGCACCACTGGAAAAACGGATAAAAACCCATATACGCACAAACAAATTGCATAGAGTCAAGCGTCAAGTAGACAAAACACCCTTTACATCACCATTCCATGTGATCAACGTGACAGCCAATTGCATTGACCACATGGATTGACCATGTCAACATGTCTCACATTGGAGGAAGTCACAGCAGCAATTCTGGAGTGGTCCCATTGAGGAGAAGTAAGGCATTAGCTGTGAAATCCTCCTTGGCCGTGAAATGACAGTCGGTCGTCCACTAGGGATGTATATCGACTGTAACATCAATGTTCTTGAACCCAGGACATACCTGAAAATGAGAGAAATCTCAATGTATCCTTCCTGTAAAATACTTTATAAATAAATAAATAAATATCTTTATAACTATGATGGCATGTCAAGTGGGCATCATCATTCTTGCCGAATAATGACACGTTTTTGGTCTTGACAGTTGAGTACCCAGGACTTTCAGCTTGTTTTCTGAAGGCTGTAAGAGTAACTCGATCTTCCTCACAACTCCTCTTCAGCACTGAAACCAGCCACCTCCAGAGAAGCAAGATCAGGAATCTGTGGGCTCCAGAAAGCCATTGGAGGAATATGATAAGTTCTTTAGGTGGAAATAATGTAAAGAGTTCAATTGTTAAAATGTTTCTTTTTTTACAATTTGGATTTATTAAAGCTTACTTTACGAAATATATATATAATTAAAAAATGTCCCTTTAATTGGCCAAATAGGCAAGTGAATATACATTGTCTGGGAAAAAAAAGTCACCACCTACCATACATGCCTGTTATTATCTGGGGCTGCTTCAGTCTGTCAGGTCTAGGTTCAGCAACCTTATGTGCCCAAAAATAATGTCATGTGAGTCCCTGAATATACTGATTGAGCAAATTTTACCATCAATGGTTTTTTTTCTTTCCTGATGGCACAACGTACATATTTCAAGATGGCAATGCCAGGATTCATGGGGCTCAAATTGAGCAAGAGTGGTTCAGGGAGCATGAGACACAATTTTCACACATGGATTGGCCACCACACGGTGCAGACGTTAACCCCATTGAGACTCTTCGGGATTATGTGTTGGAGAAGACTTTACGCAACGCTGCGACTCTTCCATCAACAATATAAGATCTTGGAAACAGATTAATGCGACTCTGGATGGAAATAAATGCTGTGACATCTCATGAGCTTTTTGAAATAATGCCACGGCCAATGCGTGCCGGAATCACAGCAAAAGGGGTGACAACCAAATATTATTGTGTGATTTTTTTGTGGCCAGGCAGTGTGTATAGATATTAACATGTGGTGGAGAAAGAGCGATGTTAACAAATTCCTTAATCTATTATCTCCGTTAATATAATGTAGTGTTGTTTTTGCCAAAGCATACTTAACTCACTATTAAAAGGGATCTGACGTACCAGCCATCACCATGATAATTCACAGTCTAGCTCCATGTTGCACTCTTTAAAGAGAACTTGACCTTCTGAGAATCGCGCCGCTCTCTCTTCTTTTTTTATTTCATGTTACCTTCCTATGTCTCCGCAAATTAATCAACGCCATTTTTTTTTTCATTAACTGATAAATATTCAGAATTTATTTGCACACTAAAATTGGAGTTTTCGTAACAGCATATAGTGCTAATAGGATATAAAATATGTGTGACTGGTATGGATATAAGAGGGGTGGTGTTTACTCTACATATAGGATTTCCATCTGAAATAAAGGTATATGTAAAATATATTTATATACACTATATTTCCAAAAGTATTCGCTCACCTGCCTTGACTCGCATATGAACTTAAGTGACATCCCGTTCCTAATCCATAGGGTTCAATATGACGTCGGTCCACCCTTTGTAGCTATAACAGCTTCAACTCTTCTGGGAAGACTGTCCACAAGGTTTAGGAGTGTGTTTATGGGAATTTTTGACCATTCTTCCAGAAGCGCATTTGTGAGGTCACACACTGATGTTGGACAAGAAGGCCTGGCTCTCAGTCTCCGGTCTAATTCATCCCAAAGGTGTACTTTCGGGTTGAGGTCAGGACTCTGTGCAGGCCAGTCAAGTTCATCCACACCAGACTCTTTCATCCATGTCTTTATGGACCTTGCTTTGTGCACTGGTGCACAGTCGTGTTGGAAGAGGAAGGGGCCAGCTCCAAACTGTTCCCACAAAGTTGGGAGCATGGAATTCTCCAAAATGTCTTGGTATGCTGAAGCATTCAGAGTTCCTTTCACTCGAACTAAGGGGCCAAGCCCAGCTCCTGAAAAACAACCCCACACCATAATCCCCCCTCCAATCTTTACACTTGGCACAATGCAGTCAGACAAGTACCTTTCTCCTGGCAACCGCCAAACCCAGACACCAGATTGCCAGATGGAGAAGCGCGATTTGTCACTCCAGAGAACGCATCTCCTCTGCTCTAGAGTCCAGTGGTGGCGTGCTTTACACCACTGCATCCGATGCTTTGCATTGCACTTGGTGATGTATGGCTTGGATGCAGCTGTCCAGCCATGGAAACCCATTCTCTGCGCACTGTTCTTGAGCTAATCTGAAGGCCACATGAAGTTTGGAGATCTGTAGCGATTGACTCTGCAGAAAGTTGACGACCTCTTCGCACTATGCGCCTCAGCATCCACTGACCCCGCTCCGTCAGTTTACGTGGCCTACCACTTCGTGGCTGAGTTGCTGTCGATTCCAAACACTTCCACGTTCTTGTAATACAGCTGACAGTTGACTGTGGAATATTTAGGAGCGAGGAAATTTCACGACTGGATTTGTTGCACAGGTGGCATCCTATCACAGTTCCACGCTGGAATTCACTGAGCTCCTGAGAGTGACGCATTCTTTCACAAATGTTTGTAAAAACAGTCTGCATGCCTAGGTGCTTGATTTTATATACCTGTGGCCATGGAAGTGATTGGAACACCTGATTTTGATTATTTGGATGGGTGAGCGAATACGTTTAGCAATATAGTGTATACATATGATGTTGATGAAGAATGAGCAAGCTCATTCTTAATCTGTAGGTTCCACATTAACATCTCCCATATAAAATCTAGGCAGCATTAATATACAGTAAGAAGCCGCGATGTCCGAGACTAAAGCCGAGCTGAGCGTGTTGCATTAAGCTAAGCACTCAGGTTGTACGTCAGCATTGGAATAGGGCCCTCAGCATGGCTTTGATCGTTAGGTAAGGCTGTGTATGCACTGTAACGTTTGAGGGAAGCCACAGGAGAGAGAGGCCAGAGGACAACCCATACTTTCTTGCTCCAGGGTAGTTGTACTGCTACACATGATGCAGGTCGACTAATCTCAGGCGTTTAGGAACATCTAATATGATCAGTTTAGTTCTGGGGTATTTGCCATTCCTTACATAGTTGAAAAAGAAGTACTTTGAAGAAGGATCTTGGAAAATAGTTTAGAATGGTTTGAAATAAGAATGATTGTGTGGCCAAAATGTGTGATGTGTGGTAGCATCCATTGCCAAAGATCCCTCTCCAGGGTCACCAGTAATGGCCGAGTAAATGGTCTTCAGAACAGGGGATCCAGTTGATGCCCAGGTGTTTTAAGTTGTAGAAGCACTACCTAAAGGGTCATTCTATTCTATTTACCATGTACTCTCCCTTTTTTTCCCATTACGTCACATTGGCATCGCCCCAATAATTTTTTCTTATGTTATTTTTCAGATCCGGTGAAAATACTCGCCTTTTCTCCATCCGCACTGGTCTCCTCCTCTTTGACTCAAGGCTTCCGAAATATGGAAGTCCATGCAGCTTCTTACTCAAACTGAGTATCGTACATAACCTTTGAACATATGCTCTGCATATTTGTATATCACATGTGTACCTTGTACACAAGTTTCGCTGAGCCTGCGCAGAAAGTTTGATTGGTGCAGCGTGGGCACACGCAACACCAATCTTCTGGTGCCGTCTCCTAGAATGCTCGCTGCCGTGAGCATTCAGAGAAAGGATGATGTTAGCATGCAAACCTTGGCCTTTCAGATGTTTTGGACTCTACATTTCCCATGGGACTCCACCAACCTAATGAGTGGCTGAGCAACAAGGGAGGTGCAGTTCTTATACATCTGGCGGGCCACGTTTCCTGACCTCTGATGTAGACTGTCCACCTACCCAAAAATCAATTCGCGAATGGAATTTGTCTTCAAAAACACTACATATGAGAAATAAAAACCCGCTCACATACACGCACATTCCACATATATCCATCTCAAATCCTAGACATTTATGGTTTATTTTTATTTCGCTTCTGGAAAAACAAAGCGTTTATTTCATTCATAGAACAAGATATCTGTAAAATGAATGAGCCTTATGAATTGGACTTCTGGTGAGCTGCGTCTGGTGTATGTCACAAGAATATATGAAAGATCAATACCTTGCTAAAAGGCTCGTGAAACAATATAGAAAGTAAATCGTGATTGGCTTTTCTAACTCAGATAGTCATTTAGATTCTTCTATTCCAGTAATAAAAGCGAGCCGAGCTGAGGAACCTCATTACAAAATTATAAAACATTGATGCTTACCTTTTGGCATTCCAACCGATGTATTTTCCTGATGCTTAGATTTTTGTTCTCATTCTGACTTTATATGGTCAAATTATACAGTGTGGACAGATATGTCGGATTGTTAACCCCTTAATGCTGGGACAGCCCTGGGATGCATCTGGATCCGAATGCCGCGTGCTGGCACAGCACGCTGCACAGTTCTCCGGCAACTACCCCATCCCATCTCCTTTCTCTGTGGCCGATCGCTGCAATTGGCTGCATGTGGGACTGCTTGTACACAAGCAGCCCATCTGTAGCCAATTGTGGCGATCGGCCGCACGGAAGGATGCAGGACGGGGGAATTGCCGGATAACTGTGGGGCGTGCTATGCCATCCTTCGGTATTCAGGCCCTACCTGCTGCCAGGAAAGCATAGCACACCCGGCGGCGTAAAGAGGTTAAAGATAATGTTAATATGATGTTTATAATAATTAGCATTATTTGGAAATGGGCGTTCAGACCACCAGGGATTTAGCCCATTCGCTCTAAAATAAGGTAAAAGCAATAGCAGCCAAAAGGTTATATTTTTAATGAATTTCCTGAAATGGACAACTGAGGGAGGGGCAGCCCGACCAAAAGTTCAGTAAGGGGCCCCAAGATTTCTGATGGCAGCCCTGTACTTGATGGGCATGACTGAAAACAAGGTATATGATTAGAAGGCCACTTTTGCACTTTTCGGTATATTTAAAACAATATTTAGCATGTGAGCTTTGTTTTACCTACATGGAGTTAAATAATAATCTGTAACTCTTCTAAAACTTTTGGGAAGATAAATTGTTGGAATAGGCAGGGTGGGTTTTATAAATAGGCAAAGTAGACATTTGCCTGCAAAATTACAATTTACAATAGTTTAAACCCCTTTATCTCTGAAATCCTAGAGGCTAGAGGGACATATGAGGTATCATTGGAAAAGCCAGATTATGGCCTTTCCAATGCATTCAAACATAAACAGGTTTTATATAAAAATAGAATAGCAAATGAATAAAATAATTTGTTCTTTTTTTTAAAGGCAGCACTATTGTTGGCGTTTCAATATAAAAAGAACAGTGATGTGCGCTAACTCACCTTCTCATTTCCCACAGTGGCAATTTTTTAAAAAAGTTTTGATATCCTATTGAAAAATTGGTGAAAATAAAGCAGCATCAAAAAATAAAGTGGTAAAAAAGGTCACGTCTTGAAAGATACCCTTGGCCACAGCCGAATTTTGATGTCCAGAATTTTGGTTGCTTCAGATCGAAATGGAGCATAATTTTCCATAGCTAGGCTTAGAAATTAGGTTTCTGATACTATTTGTGCTTGTTCTAGAGTTAACCCTAGCCTTAATATTCTGCTCAATTTTTTTTACTTTATTTTAAGGCAACAGATTCCTTCTTTTGATGTGAGCACAGTGATAAACAGTTTTTCAGTTTTTATAAAAATCATAGGCCCCTATTACATTCTTCGCGCAATTTTGTTCGTGCAGCGCAAATTTTTTTGTGCGCATCGTCCAGCGTTATCGCGCGAAAATTAACGTGATATTCCGATCGGAACGCATTTTCTCATCCGTCAAAAAATAACATTTGGAAAAACGACGGGCAAAACGAAGTGTAATACGCGTGCAGTAACGTTGCGCACGTAAATCTGTGTGCGGACTGTTTTTTTCGCGGGATTCAGCCAATCAGAATTAAGAACCTTAATTGACATCAATTTACCTTAATTGACTCACTTAAGTTTTGCACCTGTCAAAGTAAATTTGAGTATACATGCTGCAGCAATAAAACGAAATATGCACGAATTCACTATTTTTTTGTTTGGGTATGTGTAGAATGTGTAACTATACTGTGCTGTATTTTTTTTTTTCGTGCTGGTGTTTTTCGTTTCGGCCAGAACGTTCAGATTTGCAGTTACCACCAGCTTTTCAAAGACGTTAAAATTATGCGCAAACGTCGTTCGTAAAAAGAAGCACATCGTTTGAAATACCATCCGCGTACCAGCGCACGAACGAATTTGCGCTCACAATGTTAAGTATAGGACAGTTCATCACGCTCGCGCAGGTCCATTTGCGTTAAACGATAATGCGCAAACGTTGTAATACGACGTTCAGCGCAAAGGGTTTTGCCCCTCGCGCAAATGCGCATTTGAGCACGCAAAACGCACTGCGCGAAGAATGTAATAGGGGCCATAATGTATTTTGTTTCCCCTCAAAACAAGAATTACAAAAGCATTTCCCCCAGTTTTGGCACTTTTGGCGCAACAATCTACAGACTCTATCACCTCCTTCAAGCTAACAATAGCGTCAGCATTAGTGCTAGCTTAAAGGAGGTCGTAGCCCTGCGCCCACATCGCATTCGAATCGCTAACGGGTTAAAAAAAACATTAGCACTCGTTCATTTGCGATTTGTAGCGTGAGTTTACTGTACTTTACGCTCCCTATACTTAACATGGGGGCGCAAAGTGAAAGCACAGATTAACTAGCGTTGGGATCACTTGGTCCTAACGCTAACTACTAAGAGCTGGCGCTAACGAAAAAGTTACCGCCAGCTCAGAAGTGACGGTAACGGATTGCCCTGCTGCAGAATCTGTTACCTGCAGCTCAAACCCCCTCAAAAATCGCATACTCACCTCTCATCCCGCGGAGAGAACGGCGGCCCAATCCGCTGCTTCTGGCCACTGGGAGCAGAGGGAGACTGGGGGAAGAAAGTCCCCTGTCTCCCTCCGCAATCACTCTGCCGACCAGCAGGATTTCATCAGAGGCGAGATCCTGCTGGTCATGTGATCCGGCAGCACGATCCTCCATGGAGTCCTATGGACGCTAAGGCACAGGCTGAGGGACTCGGCGCCTGCCCCGCTATCTGCTAGGGAAACCCAGACATTAAGGGCTAATTAGCGAACGCTACTTTTCCCCCTTAGAATCCTGGTTTTAGCTCAGGGCAACGCGGTAGTGCCCTAGGTTTTGAAAGAATGCTCAACCTGCTGCTCCTATTGGTTCTCATGGAGAGCTGCATGCATTCTTTACCATATAGCAACACTTGTCCATTTTTGCTCATTATTAGACATACTGTTGCTGAAGTAATGCTATGTTAACACCCACTTTTGTAAGTAATTTCAGCTTCTAGGGTGAGAAGATATATATCTTGCACTAGCAGACAAACCATATATAACTTCATGTGGGTTTACTCTATAATTAGCTTGATATACAATTCGACCCATTATGCGCTGACATCAAGAGGCATTAGGGATAAGCGCAGATGACATCTTTTTTCTTGTTATGGTTTATACATGTTATTGGGCTGGGTACGTCTGGTTGTTGCAGCCACCCCGGTAAGGCTCAGGCATGACACCATTTTCCTGTATCAAGAGGCACTAGACTGGCCAAGCGCCCACCCGAGGAAGAGGCAGACATGACAGTCTGGATGTTCAATGTAGGCGACCCTGGCACAGAGAAAGCGAGTATCTCAAGACCTTAAAATAATAATGGGGAGAGGGGGTCAAGAGGGGTTAACATTTAAGCCTTCGGACATTGACGTGCGTCATGTCAACAGATTTTTGATAGCCAAACTGTAGAAACTGACACAACCCCCTGTATAGCCCAAGTCCAGCCCTATGCAAGACCAATTACGATCTGCAAGACTAATTTAATAGATCAAATCGAGACAAATAAGGTCTAAATTAATATTTTAAACATGAAGTATTTGTCTTTAATGTTAGCATGATATTTCTGTATATTATTACCACATCGTGGTCTTGATCTTGCCCGTACGTTGCCCGCGGCGTGTGTATGCTAAGCTTAAATCACACGACAACTGAGAGTTTTAATATACCCACAATAGCAGGGAGTTTTACAGTTCACATACAGCTTACATAAGCTGTTTCTGTATTATTAAAACCTAAGCTACTGTAGGATTACTGGGCAATGTAATCCTAGGGTATACTTGCCGTAGGCAGCTACAGTTGTATTCATACGTTAGAGCCCCTTTTGCGTTGTCCTCGGATCACACAGTGAGACAATTTGTTGTGAATATCAGCGACTCCATCTTGGCAGTATCGAGGCACATCACACGTACTAGGTGATTTTAGACCAGATACTGATGATACTCCATCTACATTTATAAACAGAGAAAAAAATTTCATGTTTGTATTAATAAAATATAAAACATACCAGATATTGAATTATTGAATGTCATAAAAAATGTTAGTTGGCATTTATAAATTAATAACATTTTAAATGAAATAAAATGTAAATATAAATTAATGCAATTTACAAAAATATTAATTAATATAAATTAATGTTATATTTATTAGTATAAATATTATTCATATTTTATTTATTAGTATAATACAGTCAGGTCCAGAAATATTGCGACATGGACACAATTCTAACATCTTTGGCTCTATACACCACCACAATGGAGTTGGAATGAAACAAACACAATGTGCTTTAACTGCAGACTGTCAGTTTTAATTTGAGGGTATGTACATCCAACTCAGGTGAACGGCGTAGGACTTACAGCAGTTTGCAGATGTGCTTCCCACTTGTTAAGCGACCAAAGGTAATGGGACAGAATAATAATCATATATCAAACTATCCCTTCTTAATACTTGGTTGCAAATCCTTTGCAGTCAATCACAGCCTGAGGTCTGGAATGCATAGACATCACCAGATGCTGGGTTTCATCCCTGGTGATGCTCTGCCAGGCCTCTACTGCAACTGTCTTCAGTTCCTGCTTGTTCTTGGGGCATTTTCCCTTCAGTTTTGTCTTCAGCAAGTGAAATGCATGCTCAATGGGATTCAGGTCAGGTGATTGACTTGGCCATTGCATAACATTCCTCTTCTGTCCCTTCAAAAACTCTTTGGTTGCTTTTGCAGTATGCTTTGAGTCATTGTCCATCTGCACTGTGAAGCGCTGTCCAATGAGTTCTGCAGCATTTGGCTGAATGTGAGCAGATAATATTGCCCGAAACACTTCAGAATTCATCCTGCTGCTTTTGTCAGCAGTCACATCATCAATAAATACAAGAGAACCAGTTCCATTGGCAGCCATACATGCCCACGCCATGACACTACCACCACCATGCTTCACTGATGAGGTGATATGCTTAGGATCATGAGCAGTTCCTTTCCTTCTCCATACTCTTCTCTTCCCATCACTCTGGTACAAGTTGATCTTGGTCTCATCTGTCCATAGGATCTTGTTCCAGAACTGTGAAGGCTTTGTTAGGTGTTGTTTGGCAAACTCTAATCTGGCCTTCCTGTTTTTGAGGCTCACCAATGGTTTACATCTTGTGGTGAACCCTCTGTATTTACTCTGGTGAAGTCTTCTCTTGATTTTTGACTTTGACACACATACACCTACCTCCTGGAGAGTGTTCTTGATCTGGCCAACTGTTGTGAAGGGTGTTTTCTTCACCAGGGAAATAATTCTTCATTCGTCCACCACAGTTGTTTTCCGTGGTCTCCCAGGTCTTGTGGTGTTGCTGAGCTCACCGGTGCGTTCCTTCTTTTTGAGAATGTTCCAAACAGTTGTTTTGGCCACGCCTAATGTTCTTGCTATCTCTCTGAAGGGTTTGTTTTGTTTCTTCAGCCTAATGATGGCTTGCTTCACTGATAGTGAAGGCTCTTTGGATCTCATCTTGAGAGTTGACAGCAACAGATTCCAAATGCAAATAGCACACTTGAAATGAACTCTGGGCCGTTTATCTGCACATTGTAATTGGGGTAATGAGGGAATATCACACACCTGGCCATGGAACAGCCGAGAAGCCAATTGTCCCATTACTTTTGGTCCCTTAACAAGTGGGAGGCACATCTGCAAACTGCTGTAAGTCCTACACCGTTCACCTGAGTTGGATGTACATACCCTCAAATTAAAGCTGACAGTCTGCAGTTAATGCACATTGTGTTTGTTTCATTCCAACTCCATTGTGGTGGTGTATAGAGCCAAAGATGTTAGAATTGTGTCCATGTCCCAATATTTCTGGACCTGACTGTATATACTGTATACACATGTATATATATGTATTCGATTTTAAGTTACACTTGTTACCTTTTAAATCTGATTATTTTTTTAAATGTTCTTTACTCCATAAATGATACAAAAATCTATTTTGCACCAATATGAAAATTTAAAAATTACAAAATGCATTATTTACTTTAGAGATATGCTATTGGTAAAAGTAAGAATAAAGCTGATATATAACATGTGTACCACATGTTTTACCCCTTGCAGCTTGATAAGGACGGGAGAAGGCACTCTACTACAATAGAAGCTACAATAGAAGCTATTTTGTTATTGGCCCAACAGAACCTAGCAATGTTCCTACTCAAAAGAGTCTTTTTCAAGGCTGAACCGGTAAGACTGACCCTAACTGACAGAGAGCAAGGTTAGACCTGATTGAGAGGGTACAGGGCTTGGACCTAACTGGAAGAGTACAAGGTTTGCGCCTGAATGGGAGCATAAGGGAATAAATCTGAGGGAAAGGACACGAGGCTCTGACGTAACTGGGAGAATACAAGGTTTGAACCTGATAGGAAGGATTCAAGGCTCTGACATAAATGGGAGGATACAAGGTTCAAGCCTTGACACATGCCTAATTTCTGACTGGGAGGTTATAAAGTTTGGCCTGACTGGGTGGAGACAAGGTTTGAAACTGACATGGAGATTAAAAGGCTGGACCTGTCTGTGAGGATACTGGACTTGAATCTCACTGAGAGGGTACAAGACTTGGATTTGAATGGGAGGATATATGGCTTGGCCTTACTGGGAGAAGACAAGGCTTGCTTTTGATAGGGAAGATATAAAGCTGGAAGTGAATTGAAGGATACAAGACTTGGCCTTGACTGGGAGGATACAAGGCTTGTACTTAACTGGGAGGGTATGCGGCTTTGCCTGATTGGCAGAATGTAATGCTTGCAGCTGACAGGGCAGATAAAGCTAGGAGTGACTGGGAGAATGCACGATTTGGACCTGACTGGGAAGTTACAGATTTGGGCCTAACTGGGAGGATATAAGGCTTTGTCTGACTGGAACGATACAAGGCTTGGACTTGTGTAACAGTGAATAAGGCATTGCCTGACTGGAAGAATACAAGGCTTGGACTTGACTGGGAAGATACCTCTCTGGGAGGATACAAGTTTTGGCCTGGCTTCCGATATGAGGCTGGATCTTACTAGGAATCTTTTGGTCACTCATCCCACAACTCGCTAGGTTGGCCAAGTCCTGGCTAAGTGCTGCAATGTGGTCTAATGGAATCTCAAGCCCCATCACGCCAAAGGATATCAAAAACTACAGGTTCTGGTAAGTATGCTAAGCTTTAGGGTAGTTAACATGGCATGGTCATATATTGAAACTAAATCCACCCCCTGCCTCTCCCCCACCCCTCAAATAAAATATTTTTCGGGTAGGTGTTATCAAATAGTTTTTAAATTCAATGTTTTGTATTTGTAACTTTTTTATATGTACACCCTACATCAGAATGCAAGGAGACACAAAGTGCACCATTCACTATGCTCTGAATAGGCACCGTGTTGTACTTATCATCAGTTCTATAAATCACAGACAGAGAAAGTTGGCCTTAACCAAGAGCATTAACCAACATTTCCATATGCCTACTAGGAGCTTAGTGAATTGCACCCAAAGTGTTTGAGAGGTAGCATGCATTTAACACAGGGAATTGAGAAGCATATGAATCAAAGAGATGAAAATGGATAAATGGTGTGGGGGAGAGGTGGATAAAACATACATACCATAATAATGTTTTCAAAAATAATAAACCCCGATAGAAAGACGGAAGCCTGAAGCTGTGGGAGGAAGTGTTCCGGCCTTATCGCTGGTCTCTGGGACCCCTATCTCAAGGATTTTGTTTTGATGCCCCTTCTCCCTCTACCTTCTCTATCTTCTTTTTTTTCGATACTTCATAAACACTGGTAGTCCCCCTTTCCTCTATTGACAGGCCTGACCTGACCAACGGTTCTGGCATATTGCATCCATCTATTCCTCTTAAAATCTTCCCAACCCTAGTAAGCTACAGCTTTTGTCCTCGACCACAAGTACAGTAATATATTACATAAATAAAGTTGTGCTCTAGCAAAACTAGTTAGAGATAAAATGTTGCTAAACAACTGGTCACATACGAATCGTATAATTTAATCAAGATATATCCCATCCTATAAGGTCATACAATAAGTAGCTAATTATCCGTTTCTAGGCAAGACTGAGCAGTGAAAGCTTTCTGTGCCTGCATTGAATCTGTTACATTATATTTTTTTGTTTGCTTCTATCAATGGCTCAGGTTATCGTAGGATACAGCACTCCTGGCAAGGTGTTATGTTCACTTTCTACCAGCAGTATGATTATACGCTTTATTGTTGCTGAGGGAAATTACTCCAAACACAATAAATTGGGTTCAACACAAAGCCAAGGCAATAGATTGACCAGTTTGACAGAAAAGAACAGCTTTCTCTCTGAAACTGGGTGGGGAATTAGGTCTTTTATTGAGCATGGGTATCTGCCAGGGATAAGTGGCAGATAAATTAACTGGGGAGGTTTTCAGAAACTGCATCCCCCCCATAGGCTAGTTGCGGTTTTATGACTGCTGTACAAGATCTTTTGTTGGTGTGTATTTGATAGCTCAGATTCTCTCAAACGGATATTATAATTGATGTATATGCCTATGGGAAGATGATTTTCAACCAAACCATGTTGACATTACATCAAAAAACATTATAGTTTTAGTCTAGAGTACTTGCTAGAAGTATTATGTGAATATAGATATTGTACCATATAGCTAAGCCCCAATAAACAGTTTGGAAAATCTCTGATAAAGCCAGGTCCCTCTGAGGCTGTAGGCATCTTGCAGTAGAACACAGAATGATTTCAAATTTTTTGTTTAGAAAGTATTTTACCAGGAAGGATACATTGAGATTTCTCTTGTTTTCAAGTATGTCCTGGGTGGCGAGTATGTACCGTTAGGTGTCTTGCCTAAGGACACTTACTGGAGAGGTGATCTTGCTGGGAATCAAACCTGTGTCTCCACGGTCATAGAGCAGTGATGTTACCTCTACTCCATCCAGCCGGTACTTAGAAAGATGCAAAACTTCTTCTCTCCTTTCACAGACACTCGATATTGGAACACCGTCCATTGTAAGTAAAGCACCAGCTCTTATTCAATTCTCCAATGTGTTGACTACCTAGAAGGAGCAACACAAGAACATTAGAATCCCTCCCCCGGCACCCTATGTCTGATCGATGCAAGCCAGCTCCTTTGGACCCATGGGAAAACAAAGGTGTCTTGCTCGCGCGTGAGGAGCACCAATGAAGGTGGTCCAGTCTATTGCACCTGTCAGCCAACTTCTGCCAAAAAATCACTCGATTTGGAGGTAGAAGGCCTAATTCCTTCAAGTATTAAGTTTGACCGGGCAGTGACTAACCTCTGATCTGGCAAGGAGTTCCAGGCAGTCGGTTACATTATTAGCTCTTCTCCTGCAATGGTGGTGGATGTGATAGCAGTTTCGGAAGCCAAATATGGACCACTTGGGGAACAACATAGCGTTGGATGGAGGAAAGGTTGAGGCTGATAATAGAAAAGTACGAAATTTGAATAAATCCACATATTTCTGTTCCATATGTTATGAGTGGTTGCGCTTTAACAATTGATTTTAACTACAAACCATTCAATTTGTTCCAAAAAGAAGCACAATAAAATATACCAGGATATTGGCACCAACAACTAATTGCCCAATCTCAAACTTAAACCAACCTTATTTAGATCAAACAAATAACCACCACTTGTGTTGTATTTCCAACCCTGGGTCCACCTTCTGGACATGCTAACAGAGATACCCTACACACCACGACCATTTAAATAGGCCTTACTTACATTGAACATATACAGCGGGACACCTGTGTAAATATTTACCGTGTTGGCAATGGAAAGTCATTTTCCATAAACCCAGTGAGTCCTGCCTGAGGGATTATGGAAAATTAATTGGTATTGATGGGGTTAAGGGGAAAAATATGGTGGTCATCATCTAGTTAAAGAATGTTACCTTATCTGAAGAGATTCCTGTATAGTTGATGATTTCAACAAGGAATCAGAAAGCACCAAGAAGTCCCAAAAACTCAATAGAAGAGAGGAAATTTAACATCTTTGTCGAATAACATTTTACAGGTGCAGTGAGGAGAAGGGAAGACTGAAATATTTCTTATAACTCCTGCCACCAAAAGTTATTATGTTGGTGATCATGCATAAGGCTTGATTGAATATGCTACTATAAAGAGCTGTATCAAATATTTTTATATATATTCTTTTCACTTTGGCGGTTTTACTGTTGCACTTTTTATTGTAAAGCTTGATAAAAAAATGATAATAATAATAATCACCTTCACCAAGGGTTTGTCCAAGTACTCAATTACAAATGCATCCGAAAGTGACTCGAATTTGGAAGCATCTGAATTGGAGTGTTTTTTTTTTAATCTGTCATTTTTATGGTGACGTTTTCCGACGCAGCCAGGAGGTGGCGCCCTTCCTATAGTAAATCGATAGCAATTAGTTCAACATTGTTTTCTATTATATGTCCATACACCCTTTACCTGAAATCTCTTTGCACACTCCTCTGGTTCTCCATGGGTTACTACGATTTTTTCACAAAATGTACCTCAACACACACAGTAGTAATAATTTTCGGAGGCGAAGTCAGAAAGTAATCAAAAAAGCTCTGAATTTAAAAATATAAGCCTCAAATTCATGTTGAGAAGAGAAACTGATGGGTAAAGTCATCCAGTCAAACCGAATTTAAACTTTATTGAATGAATGTCATTTGGTTACACGAGGTAACTGCCGCTGAGCCTCTTATTAATGTGCAGAGCTCTGGAACAGGCTTTTAAGCAAGTGATATTCTTATTTTCCTATATATATAGCAGTATTAAATCTATATTTTTTAAAGAAGTTAAATATATAATAAAACATATATGAATTATAAAACAAGAACCAAAATAATAGAATGAGTTTAAAATTGAATTAATATAATTCTAAAGTCAAGTATGTGTTTTTTAATAATAATAATAATAAAAATAATAAACTCTACGATGAATTAAAACAAAGAGAACAGTCGGAAAAAAATGTTCCCGTGCCTATCATTCTTTGTTCTATTGTTATTAGTGTCTGCTCTTCCCTTTGTATATTTCTCACCTCATTTGCAACCATTCTTCACCCTGTATTCATGTCGGGATTTAAACAAAGGATTCCACAATGTCATCTCTCCCAGGAGCTACAGAAGAAGGGTAGAATTTGACGGCAGATTAAACGAATAAACTCACACAGAGAATAATATAGTTAACCGTGGCTAACGTGCAATCCAAACAGCTCTGACCTAGCTCTGCGTGCGTCCCACCTGCGAAGCTTCTGAGTAGGGCATTCATTTCACAACGTTCTATGTTCTTTTATAAAAGTTGGTTTGCTACACCTGCCAGATTGATGCTTGTTCCGTCACACTCCGAAGACGCCACATGCTGAATTATTTGCCGATGAGATATACATGTTTGGTATCTTTGAGGCAGATGACATGTCATGATACAAATAAAATGTCTTGTCCTTGAAGGAGTTAATAAATAGACTTATTTTTAAGTGTGATATGCTTCAAGCACAACCAGCAACTCCTGAAATCTTTCTCCTCGAATTTCCTATGTCAGTAGTCAAGACTTTTGTCATCTATTCTTAAATAGGAAACTCTACCATTTTTAGATTTCTACAGCTACTACTCTACTTTATCTAATTGCCGTTCCCAGGAGTTTTGATTAGCTTCATCTCAAAATCTAACCAGGAACAATGCCCTGTGGCATGGCAGGTTCTTCCATTATTATGAGCCAGATTTTATTGGTAAAGTGTGAAATCACCATATATTCACAATCATTATCTGCCGACTCTCTCTAGAGCTCCAGATGACCTTTTCCTTTCTTACAATACCTTCAACTGACCAAGCTTTGTTGATGGAATCAACACATGAAATCCATGTTGAGAATGCAGATACAAAATTGGATTCCTTACTCCATATCACATGTGAAGCAATGTCCTTTCACTATCAAAGAGATTGTCCCTGAGTTTCAGAAGCTCTTTTGGCGATCTACTGGGTTTTTTCTCTCTCTTCTTTTTGTGTGGTGCATTTTTTCTTTTACATCAAGAATGATGAATGTCAACAATGGTCAAAGATTGAATTAAAGTCCATCTCACGTCCCACTCCATCTTCTGTAGCCAGCGCCCAGCAGCGCATTCCTCGCTGCTTCCTGGCTGGGTGCCGTTTGTTAAGGAATCTCCCCACCGTCATGGGTAAGGAATGTTGGTGGTGCGTGGCATGATGACGTCTTGCCCACCGGGTTTAAGACCAGGTGCCTGAAATACACCCATTGCTCTGATGTGGTTTTCACATCCTCTCAGTGCTCATCCATATTTTGATATTTGCTATTTTGTATGACCATTGCTTGTCCGACTATTCTTCTGGCAATTTACCCCTTGCCTTCACTTCTGACTAGTCACTCTGGTCACTGACCCTGGCACATGGCTGACACTCATATTGGCATTTGACTCTGGCACATGATTGACACTCATTCTGGCGCACGGCCCTAGCATACGTCTGACACACTACTCTGGCAATACAATCCTTAATATTCCGGTGACATATGAAATATCCAGTGACATATTCTGTTATTAACCCCTGCCGGGCATTCGTGATATATACCCTGTCAGTCTGGTTTAAGATTATCTTGGTCTCAGGTTTACGTTCACCTTTACTGCGTAAGCTGTGTGTGTATACTGGGCTTTGTTAATAGGTAGCTGTGCCAACCATTTCAAGGAACGGAAGATTAGGATAGCTCTTCGGCATATAGGGATCCGTTTATTAGTTATTGGGGAGGAACGTGACAGTCCAGGGAACAACATTAATACATCAAATTTATAATGAAAGCCTGCATAAACATATTCTATACTAATATTTTCCCATGGTATAGCAACTTTGCGTGATAGTCTTTGGCAAATATATAAGAAAACTCATCTTGTAGTTTATATAGAGAACAAGTGAATTTAAGACTTGGGTCCAGACATACCGTTGTAACATCTTCCTGTTTACCTGTTCCTTCTCAGCATCATACAAGCCACAGGGTTGGCATGCATCTTTCTGATGGTTTTCAACCTGTTCACATTGACACCACTCACTCTCCAACAATAATTTTGATGTGGTGGCATTCCGTCTCACACTTACAATAACACATGTCAAATTGACAACAATTTGCATCTTGCATCATTCCATCTGCATCTTTTCCAGAAGTTCAGGCACTCGAATGTAATGTCAGTCAATAACTGTATACCTTCTCCTATATAAACCCTGCTCTCACTTTCTCCTGTGCTCTGTCATGGTCTGTTCTACGCTAGAATGGATTCTTGTTGCTATATTGTCTACTGGGTTCCAATCCAGGTTGTCCTTGACATTTGGGCTCTCTATTCTCCTGATATTGGCTTGTCTCTGTCTAGATGATTCTCAGTTGACCTTGACCCCACTTGATAATTGTTTGTATCTCTTCTGGTATACCTGTACTCAGTTAGGCATTACGTTTTTCCTTTGATTGGCCGTAATAAGGACCGGTACTAGTCTTCTTCTCCATTGGTTAATTTTTACGTGTTAGGGTGTCTAAGACTGCCTGGATGCTTTGTCTGTTTACCACCCTAATATTATACACTCACCAGCCAATTTATTAGGTACACCTTGCTAGTATTGGACACCCTTTGCCTTCCAAACAGCTACAAGGTTGGACGTGGTGTGCGTTCAGAGATGGTATTCTGCACACCCTGGTTGTAATGAATGGTTATTTGAATTACTGTTCCCTTTCTATCATCTCAAACCAGTCTGCCCATTCTCCTCTGACTTCTGACATCAACAAGGCATTTACGTCCACACAACTGCCGCTCATTGGATATTTTCTCTTTTTTGTACCAATCTCTGTAAACCCTAAAGATGGTTGCGCGTGAAATTCCAGTATATCAGCAGTTTTTTAAATACTCAGACCAGCCCATCTGACAAAACAACCATGACATGTTCAAAGTCACTTAAATCCTCTTTCTTCCCCATTCTGATGCTCAGTTTTAACTTCAGCAAGTTGTCTTCACCACATCTAGATGCCTAAATACACTGAGTTGCTGCCATGTGATTGGCTGACTAGCAATTTGTGTTAACAAACAATTGAACAGGGGTACCTAATAAAGTGTCCGGTGAGTCTATACTATAATACTTTTTTATTATTAGATTTTGTTGTTATTTGGTTAATAATATCCATCTTGTCTACAATGTTCGACTATGGCCTGCTCTTCAACTTGAAAACATCGATCAGGAACTCATAGGAACACAGTTCCTCCACTTATTTTTTCAGGAGGAATGGAGTTCCCTTTGCCCCAATCCGTGAAATGATTTTATGAGGTTTCAATCATATGTTTCCTTAACAAGTCATAATGATTCTCATAAATCCAGCTTATCATTATATTTATACATTAATATCATATGTGAGTGTTGGGTGGTGGACTACACTTATTTTTTAGGACTAGACCCCTGCATCAAACCATATTATTGTCTTGAGAGGGGTTCAATTGAGCAAAATAACTCCATCATGGTAAGAAAACAGAGGTTCGGTTAAATACACACTGACAGCAAGGTCATGATTATTTACAAGTAACCATGACAATGCAAACCAACAAACACGAACAGCAAGCCAAGATCAAACCAGGTAGACTTGTTCATTATTTTTTGCATTACATAACTTTAAAACAATATCACATTTTGATTCCCTGCTTCATAACCCAAATACCTAACTACATCGGCATCTGCAGTGATTCTTTGATTGACTTTCCTCTAATAAACATTTTGTTCTCTGCATGAAATAGAAAGGCAAAAAAGTAAGGAAAAAAATAAGAAAAAGATCGATTCCCTGTTATAAATGGTTTTCCTAATCTGTAATAAAATCTGTTTATTATCAACCGCAGTTCCTGCTGTTGAACAAATATAGAAGCTTGTTATTTCATTATGTCTGTGGCTTTCATTGCGAATTCAAATATACTTGATCAATTATGAATACGGATGATTGCAGTCAGTCTGCAAAAAACCATCGTAGAACGAGAAGAAGCTGTTCATCTGTACTTACAAAGCATTGTTCTGCTGTTCCTGTTCCGACGTGATTGCAGAACCTCTCAAATCCTGATTGATTGACACCTCCAACCTCTTTATGTTTGTAAAGTTCTTTAAGTACCAGTAATAAGGTTTAAAATGAATGTTCTTCTTTCTGCATGTGATGAGATCCATTAACGGAATGGGAGGAAAGTATAAAAAAACAAAACACTCAAAATGCTTCGTTTAATTGTAAAATTCTATAAAACATTACATTCAAAGAGTCAATGAAATAAAAATATACAATACTTTTAGTCATTTTTACGACTCGTTTATTCTTCACGATTATAGTCAAACAAGGGATTTTTTTATTCAGTGTATTTGCTATAAAAAAAAAACTAAATCAGTGACAACTGCAATGTTGGAGCCTCCCAGGCTTGGCTTTAGGCTAGGGTCAGACGAAAGCATTTTTCCCTGCGAATGTGAAAAAGTGCGTCCGAACGCATTGACGTATTTTTTCACGGAATGCGCAAAAACGGTCAGACGACGCGCATTTTCGGACGTGATTTTGTACAGATCGTCAATAAAACTCTTTTTGCATTTGGACGTTATGTAGGCTGGACATTAGCAGCGTCTGACATCTCCTAATCACGCAAACACGCCGCTATGCCGCAGCTGCGCACTCAGTACGTCAGTACTAGTGGTTCAGCGTTCTCAGAAAAATGCGACTTTTGTGCGGCCGTACATCGTATATTGCCCGCCATTGCCCGTCATCTGCTGCTAGTGCGGCCGTAATTATGTGCGCCAGAACGCACGTTAAAAGTGCGCTGGTCTGACCCCAGCCTTAGCCATCGCTGAAGAGACAGACTAAAGAAAGTCTTGATTCAAATATCACATTTACTTATTTCTATTACATTTGTGAGCCAAATGCCTCCTGTAGTACAGTGTAGACTTGTGGGGTTTGATTCAGGCCAAACATCCGTTCAGCTGAATATCAGTGATTCAAAATTTTGGAAGCAACAAAGATCACGAATTGCCGAACCACCGAACCAACTCGCGTCCAAAATTTATTTACTGAATTGGTTCGAATATAACCTGTACATAATCAGAATGATTAGTTTTTATTCGGATGAGTAAAACAAATTGTACTCACTGTGTAATGCAAAATCCCTAACCCTAACCATAAAACAAGCAGACATAGTAATGATTTCTCTGCCCCTAACCTTATTCCTGACTATAACCCTAAAAATAACCCTGACAGTAATCCTAACCATAGAAGAAGCGGAAATAGTAACTTTAACCCTAAAAATAACCTTAACCATAACTCTAAAAGTAACCATAACCCTAATTCTAACCGTAAAATAATCAATAACCCTAATACTAACCCGAAAAGCAACCCCAACTTTAACACTAAAAGTAATCCTAATCCTAACCCTAAAAGTAGCACTAACCCTAACACTAAAAGTAACCATTACAATAATTATAACCTAAAAATAATCAAAAACCCTAATCCTAACCTTAAAAGTAACACAAATCCTAACACTAAAAGTAACCATAACCCTAATTCTAACCCTAAAATAATCAATAACCCTAATCCTAACCCTAAAAGTAACCCTAACCTTAACAGTAAAAGTAACCATAACCCTAATCCTAAACCTAGCCTTAAAAGTAACCATAACCCTAATCCTAAACCTAGTTTTAAAAGTATCCCTAACCCTAATCCTAGTTCTTGATTTAAAAATGACCCTTAACTCTAATCCTAACCTTAAAAGAAACTCAAACCCAAACTAACATCTGGTATGGGGGGTAGTATAGAGAGGGGGTATAGAGGAAATAAATAGGATAGAGGTATGTATAAAGTATGTATGTATATTTTTCAGACCAATCAAAAAAAAATGTATTGGTCCAATATTTTTAGATTGGTCGTCTGATTTCATAAATGCTTCCAAACCTGAAATATTTGGATTCCGAAATTTGCTGATCCAAACTTAGCTAAATATTTTGGTAGGGTCCACAAAAAATGATGTGAGGGGAAGGACTTGCAAGTATGTCTACCATCTCTTCATCCACGCCGCCCGGGCACGCCAAATTGAGGTTAACAGATAAAAGAAGGTGGTAGCAACATGCTAAGGCCTTTTATCATAGATATAGCAATTGGTTTATCTTAAAATCCATGTGGGGCCAACACAAACCATGTTCTTTTGCATCTTCCTCAGAAAAAAAATAATCCTGATTGTAATTATCCCAAATAATAATATTAACCCTTTCGCTGCTGAGGCTTTTCACACCTCTGTGCTGAGGTCATTTTTACCGCTTTCTTTCCTCTTGTTTAACCGCGTTTTGTAGCCATATTTTGATATATGACCCAGACATATTATATATCGTTCTTTCCGGCAGACTCCACAGATTCAAAATATGTCATTATTATATGTATATGTTATGTCATGTCTGTATATTATAACAAAAAATGCAATAAAATTTGAATTTTCAATAATTTATTATGTGTAAAGTGTTTTTTTCACATTTTAACATGCGAGCGTTTGCGGTTCTATTTTGTATGGGTTGCGCTTGTTAAAAAAATTAGAAATGGGGACCCGTTACATTTTTTTTGGGAGAAAATGTCGCTATTTTTAACAAACGCACCGCATACAAAAATCGTTAGTGCAGCATTATTGTTCACATTATAATTGAAATGGGAACAATATTGCTGCATTAAAAAAACAAAAACAACAAAAAAAACTTGTTTATTTTTTTTTAGATTTTTTTTAAAATATATATATTTTTTTATTTTTAATTTTTTTTAAAAAACTTTTTTCATTATCATGTTTGATATCGTTGGAAAGGCCATGCTCTGGCCGATCCAACGACATCAAACATTAACCCCTAGCTGCCACGGATCGGGAGATAGGGGGTTCATTGGAACCCCCTATCTCCACCATTGGCGCAGCTAGGGGTTAACTCCAGGACTGGCCTCATCGTGCTATGCACGATGACGCCAGTCCTCAAGGGGAGTTCCCGGAGGCTTGGCCGACATCCAAGATGTCGGCCAGCTCCGGGAAAGGATCACGAACCGGCGCTTTTCAGCGCCGATTCGTGATCCGGCTCCCCAGGGGTTAATGACAGCCACCGTTTGGAAGGGCAGGCTGTACCCTTCCAAACGGTGCCTGGATTAACCTCCTGCTCCCCGGGGATCGGGAGGGAGAGAGGTCCCCCCTCCCTTTCAGGCGCCTCCTCCGCACATGCGGGGGGCGCCTGAATTAGATCTAATTGCTCCGCCGGGGTCCTGAGTTCTGGGCTGACATCCAAGATGTCAGCCCGCACCGGGGGGGCGCAGCAATCCGCCGGAATCTGGCGGATTGCTGCCTCCTGTGCATGGACGAGCTGAGCGCGTCCATAGCACAGGAGAACCACTTGGCTGGACGCGCTGAGCGCGTCCATAGCAGCCAAGTGGTTAACAGGTGCATTTTTTAACATGACTTTTTAAAAATATACTATAATAAATCTCTGATGTACCAATTCACACACTTTATTAGATTTGTGCAGTGCTTACACTGATATCATTGAAATCTACACTCAAACCAAACAAGACAGAAAAATATAATTGGAAATGAATATCTAGATGAAATGCATTGTGAATACAACAAATGCCAGATTATTTTATTTTCTGTCCCATGGCATTTTTAGGATTATGTGATTATATTCTTCAGAGATGCAATTTCAGAATCCTGGAGCATGAGAAGTAATGAAAAAATGAAAACGGAACAAAAAAATAATCAAATAACTATTATTGATGAAATAATTCTAAACGAGCTCCAGACAGAGTTTCTCTATTCTCTGCTCTTCTTTTATCTATGGAAATTTACAGATTTTTGGAGAATGCGTAAAAACATGTTTGGACTCTTACAAGATGACACCATACCTCCATTATTTATTGATTATGTCCTTTTTTTCAAGATGATGATTACATTTGTGTGTTCATAATTTTACAGGCCAACCAACCAACATCCACCCCTTTGACTTTTCTTTTATTGTAGTGAACTGAATATTCTGAGTGCATAGCTCTTCTCTTTAAATCGTAGAAACAATATGGTTCCTTCACTAGAATTAAGCCACTCAATACCAAGTGACTTTCCTTAAAACTACTTGTATTACATGGTGTTTTTTTAATCACTTTTCATTAATTACATACAGGGTAATTCAAAGAGTTCCAAATTGCTGGAGAAATTGGCCATTCGGCTATCCAGAGAGCAGGCAAATCGCCAAATCTATCTACGGTGCCTGTTCGGTGCCTGTTCGGTGCCTGTTCGAGGGCAGAGAAATCCCCATGAAAAAGCAATGCTTCGGCTATTCAGAGAACAAAAATCAGCAGTGAAAGGTTCCCGAAATGCCCTGCCATTCGGTGGTTTAATTCGGCAAATTTATTCAGGAGAATCCCATAGGCTTCAATGTTATAAAATATTCCCGTTTTAATCCAAAATCTAATAAACCGTTCATTATAAAATTATGCAGTAAAGAGTCCCTTTATTTATAGATTTTTTAGGATATTTTAAGCATTTTTCTGCATTTAATTTATTTATTTTTAAAAGTCCGATTTTTTTTTAAGTTTACTTATTTTTCTGTAACAGCCCTCTTTATTATCATTCATTGGATCATATGTAAATTTCAGACATTTTCGCTCAGTAGTTTCTTTGCAAACAGCGTTTCACTTTTCAATCATTCATGCAAACTGTTTTCCTAATTTATTCACTTCACTCTGCGGTCTCAGCTTTCTCGGCTTTTTCCGGCTTCGCTGCGGGTGATCGGCTCCTGCTCGGGTTTTTCCGTGGTTTTTCGGCAGGTTAATCCAGATGTTTTTGAGGGTTTTCGGCGTGCATTCACTGGGTTTTGCGGTTTGTTTTCGTGGGGTTTGCGGCAGCTTTTCCCTGCAATTCGGGGACCCTGTGGTGCTTGCTGAATATACTGCAGGGTCACCGAAATGGGATCGGCAAAACGAACCGAATTGAAGAGAACGAAAAGTCACCGAACGTGCGGTGACTTATCGAATCTCTTTGAATAACCCTGTATTATGACACCAAACACGTCCAACCTGGAGAGGAATTTAAAAAGGAACAATGGGAGGGTGAGAGTTGTAGGGTAATGGCAGAATAGGATGTTGAAAGACTGAACAAAGACACACTGAGAAATGTGAAGGATGGAGGAAGAGGGGTAGAGACCCTGCGGAAAAATTTTCAGCTCTTAGCCCATGAAGGGCCTTATCACTTGGCCCTCGCTAAAACAGGGACACAAAAGGAAAAAAATTAGCGTTTGCTAATTTCCCCTCAGTGCCCCGTTTTACCATTAGATTACAGGGCAGGCGCTGAGTCCAGCGGCCTGTCCCGTAGCGGCTGATGGCCTCCTGGAGGCTCCATTAGACTCCATTCAGGTTTCTGCTGCAGGTCGGCAGACTGATCACAGAGGGAGACTGGGGACTTTTTTCCCCCAGTCTCACTCTGCTCCCGTCGGCCAGAAGCGGCAGATCGGGCTGGCGTTCTCGCCGCGGGATGAGAGGTGAGGTTTTGGCTTGTAAGGCGGGTTTTCATCTAGTGCTAACAGATTCTGCAGCAGCGGAATCAGTTTCATCAGCTCTGAGCTGTAGATAACTTTTTTATCTATGAAATTAGTGTTAGGACCTTGTGAACCTAACGGTAGTTACTCTCTGCTTACACTTTGTGCTCCCCATGTTAAGCATAGGGAGCACAAAGTAGAGGAAACTCACGGAATCTCGCGCAATCATTGATGCGCTAACAGATTTTTCACGGGTATTGTGTTAGTAAGGTAAGATGGGGGAACATGTGTTAAAGTCACTTATCCTGACATTAACACTTACTCCTCCATACGGTACAGTTAGCTTTCACCAGGGAATATTGCCCCGTGTTTGGGTAGAGATAGAGATAAGATGTATACTCTTTACTTATAGAACGCAAGAAAAACGTGGGACCTTACGTTCAAGACAAAGTCCGTAAGGTCGAAATGTTGATCTTTGCAACGGAGGAATAAACTTGGATGTGAGAGATCAAAATACTGGCTGGTATCCTTATTTCTTTGAATCACTGTACAAGGTCTGAGAGCAGGTTCCTGTACCAGTCGGTTTTGGTGAGCACTGAACTGGACTGCTATTTGTTTACTTAATCCAACAATGACTTAATTACAGCTAGAACTACCATATATATTTAACCCAGAACGTTAAAATTATTTAGTACTACATTATTAGTGATTACCATTGCTGAAACAATATTTAGTAACACTAAGCAGAGATTGCCTTAGACTAGAGCAGCATGCTCAGGTGGACCAACCAAGATGGCCGACAGCACCATGGACAAACTATATCTGTATTCTTCTTCTTCCTATCCATCCAATAACAGC